>JAHREE010149084.1:0-10279 GCA_033628505.1 Tringa tobata | reverse complement strand
AGCCGGGGCCTGGGGGAGGAGAGCTGCCTCCTTCGTTTCTGCCTGCCCCGGGCGGGGGGGCTGTGGGCTCTATGTCTACACTTATCACCGGGGCGAGGAGCCGGGCACAGACCCTTGCCCAAGGCACCCACCGCACGGCCTGTCTGGGGAAGCCTCTGGTGGCTTTCCGTGGGTTGGGGCCAGCCGAGCTCCCTTGGGCGCTCTTTCACAGAGTCTGCAATTAAACAATTTACTTATTAAGTCTCCCTGAATGGTTTTTCTGTGCTCCAAACCCAGTTGAGTGTTCTGGAGAGGCAGGGCACTCCGGCTCAGCAGAGGTGCTATCAAGGAGTTGCATCCCTCGTGGTGGCAGGAGCCATATCGGGGTCTCTGGGGAGCCCCAGCCGTGGGGTGGGCTTGTGGGGGGTGGCTTTGCTTTGGGTCCTCGCTCTCCTTCTCCATCGGCAGTTCAGAGGACTGGCAGCCCTGAGCCCTGGCTCTGCTAACTGTGGCAAATTGCTTCAGCTTTCGGTTTTGGTTCAGAATCAGATGCCCTGGAAGCAGCAGAGGGTGGTTCAGGGGGCAGATCCTCAGTGCTCGCTTCGTCAGGCAGAGGCCTTTTGGCAGCCTGAGTGCCTGCAACACCTTTCATGTATTTCCCTTGGCAGGAGCCTCCTGGGGCAGGACTGTGCTGTGCAGCTCGCACTGGAGAGGGTGAATTGAGGCCCAGAGAATTCATGTAAAGAGGGTTGTGGTTACAGCAGAGTTTAATGAAGGCTCTGGAGGCCTTGGCCAGTCCTGAACAACTCCCTTATCCTCCACGTTCATAGGGAGAGAGCAGCAGGAAAGCTCTTTGACCTCTTGTCCATCAAGTGATGCAACTTCTCTCTCTACAGATTTTTTTGAAGTCGTACCAAGCTGCTCACAGCCTCCCGGGATGGCAGACCAGAAGCGCCTTGCCTACTCCATCATCCAGTTCCTACACGACCAGCTACAGAATGGGGGTCTGTCTCCAGATGCCCAGGAGAGTCTGGAAGGTGGGTGGTTGTATGTGCTTCCCTGTTGATGTGTCTCGGTCTGTCAGCCCCACGTTTGGGAAAATTTGGACACTGTTACTCTCTTCTGCCTCTCACCTGGCCGGGCTGGTCCTAACATCACACCTTGCTCACGATTTGAAATGATTTTGTCTTCCTGGGGAGGGTTCCAGGGCATTAGGGATGCTGATTGCCTGTGTGATTTTCTCTTTTAAAAGCAGATTAGCTTGAGGAAGGGATATACCTGGGATCAAAAGCCTCTCTGACCCTGGGTTTGAGACTTAGAAGTTTTATCTTAAACGAGGTGGAGGGAGGAGTCTCGTAGTGTTGTGTAAAATGAGAACTTTGTCGTGTGGAAGCATTTTACACTTGCAGAGCACGTTTTCCCGCTCTGATATCAAAGTGCTTTTCCGGAGCAAACCCTGGAGTGTTTGTACAGGGTTTTTCAGAGGGCTTCACTGGTAAAGGAAAGCACACAGATCTTAAAAGATCTACTTAAGGAGCTTATGCTTTAGTCTTTGGCTTGTATGTTTGTCCTGCTGAGAGGGAGCCCGGGCACGTCTGCAGGGCGGTGGGTACATTCCTGGGTGAGGCTGGAAGAGGAGGGTGGGAGGAGGGGTTTATTCCTGGTGCTTTTGGGGCTGTAAAACTCTTCTGTCGCTGGGGTTCCCCTCCGTGCTGGGAGCAGCTTCCTGACAAGGTGCCTGATGAGGGAGGAGGTGGGGGCAGCTACAGCCCCCGCAGGTTTGATGTCCCTGCACCTCTCTGTGGCCACGGTGCTTCATGGAGCAGCCACCCTCTGATAAGTGACCACTTTCTGAAGCATTCTGACCTTCTCTTTGCCACCCACAGCTGTGGGAAGGCTGGTAAAGCCCCAGTTTGATTAAATTCTACCCCCAGCACCTGCTCTGGAGTCACCTGAGGGGGTGGGAGTGGTGATTGACTCAATCCAGGAGCTTCCTCTGCAGAGCTAAGGCTTGCCCAGCTCTGTGGTTTTGGCAAAATTTGAGGGTAATGCCCAAATATCAAGTCCGGTGTGTGGAATTGGGTGGTTTATTTTTTGTAGGATGTTCAATAGTAAGGAATTCAGGTGCTGGAGGGGGGGAGGCTGCGTATTTAGATGGAGTGGGGAATGCTCATTGCCTGACTCTTCTTGCCCAGTGGCCATCCAGTGCCTGGAGACAGCATTTGGGGTCTCGATGGAAGACCAAGGCCTCGCTGTGTCCCAGACTCTTCCTGAAATCTTTGAAGCTGCTGCAGGAAAGGTGAGCGAGTGCCCTAAAACGTGTGTGGAGTTTCCATGTAAGCAGCCAGAGCAATGAGCTCTGCTCGGTTCCCGTTGGCGATGCTGCCCATCTTGGAGGTGTGTGGGAGGGAAATGTTTTGGGCTTGACAAGGCAGCGCTTGGGACGGGGGAGGTGAAATACATCGCGGTGGGAGTCCTCATCGCAGCCTCCTCCCTTTCCTTCTAAGGAGCCCGAGCACATCCGAACGAATTCGGAGCCCATCACCCCCTCTGAAGATGACATCGCCGAAGCTGAAAGGCTCAAGACTGAAGGTAACCTCCTCTGGAGCTGGTGTGTAACGAGGCTCGGACGGTAATGGGGAGGGAGGTTTAATCACTCGGTGCCTGGAGAATGCTTGGAATGGGGAGGAAAAGAAGGAAATGGGATCAACCCTTCCATTTCTGCTTGTTTCTCTGCGTGTGCTCCAGGAGCGTGTGTGGGTTGGTGTAATTTATCTGCCACAGAGCCCAGACACGCAGCTGGGGCAACGCTTTCTTCTGTGTCCTGAGAAACCCGCGCCATGTAGAACAGGGCACCTTCCCTTTGAGCTCTCCTCTGCCTGTGACCTTTTCTCCACTGTGCAAGAGAGAAGGGTTAGTGCTGGTGTAGCTTTCTCTGAGCCTGGGCACTGCTCAGGACAAGGTGCTGCTTTGGGGGGGCCCTCGGGTGTCCCCCAGGCGCGAGGGCAGCTGGGGGTGTGTAGGACACTTGCAGGATGAGGCTGGGACACGGGTCCCCTCCCTCGCTGTGCAACATGCCCCACTTGCAAACAGCAGAAGTTGCAAGTGGTTGGTTTCCCTTGTTCCATTTTCTTAAGTAGATCACAGATCCAGGCCTCTTGCTTTTGTTTGTCCCCATTTTTTCACTTGGTAATGAGCTTTTTCTGCCATCTTTTTAGGAAACGAACAAATGAAGGCAGAGAACTTTGAAGCTGCTGTGTCTTTCTATGGAAAAGCAATTGAACTAAATCCATCCAACGCTGTGTATTTCTGCAACAGGTACTGATTATCTTTCTCCACCCTCATACACCTGTGGTTTTGTTCTTACTACTTGGATCCAAGATTCTTGAAAGGTCAAAATCTTTTTTTTTTTTTTTTAGGTTTCTGTAGATTTCTTGTTCTCTCACTTGCTCTTTGTGTGTGGTTTTTTTTTTTTTAAGCTCAGTGACACACTTTCCTGTGCCTCCTGCCAGCTCTGTGCCCTGGCATCTCTAGATAGGATGTGGGTGGGGAAACAAACTCTATTAGGCATTTGAGGAGATATAAGGATGCCAAGAAATACCGTCTGCTTTTGTGCAATTAACTCCAAGTGGGCTGGAGAGCCCAGGTGTGAGGGACTGGGTTGATAAGAAGAAGAAAGGGGTGGAAGGAGATAAGCTGAAGGCTCGTTACTGAGAACTGATGTGTGTGCAAAATCGGGTCTGCAAGGGAATTTCCCATTTTCCAGTTCTAAGCAAAAATGTTAGAAAGTTGGTGGAAAGACGGTTGTTGAATAAAACAGACTCAGAGTGGGGATTTATTAGGTCTCTGCTTATCATGAGTAGGTACGTACCGCTGGCTACAGGAGTGACGGGTCTGTGCCTGTGCTGATGGTGGTGAGGTCTTTCTTGGGGTGAGGAACTCCAGCTGCTGCTTTTAGGGAAGCTTTGCTTTAGCTGTGTGAGAGTCAGCCCCGTGAAGTTTTGGGCCCCCCAATAAGAATTGTGAGACTGTTTTTGAAGTCATAACCTGCTCCTTCCAGCCTCAATCTTCCCTCATATATGGATGTGAGAAAATGGATGGAAGAGTCATTATGAGTAAGAAGTCAAGGTTCAAAGGAAGCTGAGAGACTGAATTAGCAAGTGTGATACCTCTGTGCCTCCCCGGAGCCCAGGCTCTTCTTGGGAAGTCTCTAAGGAGAAGTGAGAGCCTGGATTTCCTTGTAGTGGGCTGGGTGTTTGGAAAGCAGCCTGCTCCCCCTGGGTTTGTGTCAGCTTCACACTCCACTTCACCTCCTACAGCAGGAGGCTACAGAGAGGGCACAGGGGTGACCTCCATCAGCGAATTCAAGCTGATAAGTGTTTTCTGCACATCTTTCTCTATTTTCCCTCCAGAGCTGCTGCTTACAGTAAACTAGGAAATTATGCCGGAGCGGTGAGAGACTGTGAAAGAGCTATAGGCATCGATCCAAACTACAGCAAAGCTTATGGCAGAATGGGGTAAGTAAAAGCAGGTTCTTTGTGTGCTAGAGTTTTAATCTCTAAATGCCTAATGGCAGTGATGCTATCGGTGTGTTCTGCCCCATGGAAAAAATCCTACTGTTTTACCTCTGCTGGGAGTGGAGGAAGACTGAAGGTGCTTCTGTAACTCTTAACTTCTCATTTTATTTCCACTTAAATAGCTTGGCCCTCTCCAGTTTAAATAAACACACAGAAGCTGTCGTGTACTACAAAAAAGCTCTAGAGCTGGATCCAGACAATGACACCTACAAATCCAACCTTAAAATAGCCGAACAGAAAATGAAGGAGACTCCAAGCCCTGTAAGTTCTGAAACTGGTGCTTGTTCCTTGTGGGTGAGATGAGGAGAAGGGTTTTCACTGTCAGCATTAACGGGTGCTCCCCGGCAGAGCCGTGATGCCCTGGGCTGTGTTTAGGATGCAGATCCTAAGGAGATGGTTAATGAGGGAGGGGAGATGGTTAATGAGCCTGGCTTTGAGCATTTCCACTGAAACCCAGAGAGAGGAACTTCTCTCCCCTGCCTGAGCACAGTCACCTTGGGCTTATTTGAAAGAGCTGGAAAATGAGACTGATTAAAAAGGAGTGTTTTGAAACAGCAATTTTGCCTTAAGCACCTTTCTTAATTAAAATCACTGCTCCTAAAATCCAGTTGTTTTTTTTTTTTTTCTAGTGACCTGTTAGCAGTAACAAAAGGGTGTTTTGGGTGGTTTTTTTTTCTTACAAAGATTTTCTTTTCTTAAGAAACCTAGAGGTTTCCTAGCCAGAAAGCTGGTGACTGCACTGCTGATGTGCTCCATGCAGAAACATGTTATTTTAGCATTTTGAAGGGGATTTTAATTTTCTAAAGACTTTTCCAGTGCAAAAGTGACCAAGTGGATGTGTTTGACGTGGCTGGGGTTCTGGCTGCACATTGCTGATGGGGCTCAGCTGGGCAGGGGGTGGTCAGAAAGTCACCTAACACAGAATCTGCCCTTTGGCTCCCTTGGGGAGCCCAGTCCCCTGGGGCTGGCTGGGAGCCACACAAAGGGTCTGGTGTTCCCTTTGTCGCGGTTTAAAGGCTGGATTCTGATAACTCGGGGGGTAAAATATTAAAGTATTGTGCATCAGGAAGTGAGAGGATGTCGTCAGCGTGTTTTGTTTTGTTGTTTTTTCTTTATTCTTGCAGACTGGAGGCCCAGGAGGATTCGATTTAGCTGGTTTGCTGAACAACCCTGGCTTCATGAGTATGGTAAATGTGGCCAGAGATCACAGCCTGCCCCCTCCGCTCTGTGCGGGGTTAAACGTGTCGGTCCATGGCGTGGGGAGCTCTCGTGTCTCTGGAGCAGACTTGTTTTCATTTCTTGGGTTCGGTGTTGCTGTGAGGAAACCGTGCTGGTGTCTCATTAAGGTCAAAGGAAAAGCTGGTGACTTATTCACAGGCTTCTCCTTGCGACAGGCTGGCTGGGGAAAGGGTTTCTGTTTTACTGTGTTACCAGCCTCCTCTCGTGTGTGCCGCTGCGCTTCTCCTCGCTATTTTTGTCCTATTGATCCGTTTCCAAGTATTTCTGCCTTCACTTTGTTTGTAGTTGAATGGCACAACATCTGCACATCTACCCCATCATTTCTGACTAAATAGGGTGTCGTGTTTTTTCTTTTTTTTTTTTTTTTCTCTCCCCTCTTTAAATAGGCGTCTAACCTAATGAACAACCCGCAAGTACAACAGCTGTAAGTTTGATCCCATCTTGTATTTCCTCTTTGACTCGCTCTTTGGAGGCTCTGTGTGTCTTTGGCATTTGCAGTCGCTCTGAACTGGTGGGAGGGTGGGTTGTGCTTGGGCTGGAATTACGGAGACCGGACTTTAAACTGGCCCAGTTTCCTCAGTGAATGTGTTCTGAGTACCCTGGACTGTGCTGAAGAGGGATTTTTGTAGAGAAGAGGGAGTTTGCAGGAGGGAGGTAGGATAGATCATGGCACTGGAATGGGGTTTGGGAAGCTTGGGGTCGCTTTGTCTCCGCTGCACGGTGTTTGTGTGACCAGGAGCCAGGATTTCACAGCTCCGGCTCTGTTAGAACGAGAACATTTCCATTCTTTGTGCTACAGGGTTGTGAGGATCAATTCACAACGGTTGTGAGACGCTTAGATAATATAAAGTCATAAAACTAATAAGGCACGTACCTCTCCCGGCCGTCCTCTCAGAGCACAGGTAGGCAGGGAGCTAGAGACCTTCGGGAGCTCCTCCTTTAATTACCCTCTGAGATAATTTGGCTTCTGCCACGGCTGTTGCCAGCTGAGGTTCTGCACCAGCTGCAGCCCAAGGACTCCAGAGGACGGGGCTGTGAGCTCCGGGCTGTTCCCCACGAGTGGATCCGTGTTGAGGCTCTCTAGATCAGCAAATACCTTGTGTGAGGAAGGGCAGTGTTTTAATTAAGTAAACACAACGAGGGGCTTGCACACAGAAGGGGGAGTCTCTGGGAATACTCACGCTATTGTCAGTAGTTCTCCACATTGTGTAGTTTAATTCTGCAGTTAATGAAGGAAAAGTTGTCGCAGAAGATTCCCTTTGAGATAACTTCATCATCCCTGCAGGAAGGTGCTCCCCTCACGCTGACACTCCCCTCCCAGCGTAAACCAAACAATTTCTGTGTGGTTATCTATTTTTTTTTTCCTTGCTCTGAGCTGTGACCCATTATTCCTGCAGCATGTCCGGGATGATTTCTGGTGGCCACAACGCCATGGGAGCTGCCGGCACCAGCCCCTCCACCAACGACCTCGCCAGCCTCATACAGGCGTGAGTAGAGCTGGATTTTTCCCATTCCCTCGATCAGTAAATGGCTTTTTGGGGGGCTTTTCTCACCAGAAATCAAACTTATAATTTAACAGGTAAGGAAGGCTTAAATATTGGGGTGAATTAGTGCCTCTTTTGGCCACGTGAGCTATTTGTTAGAGGGGATTTTTGTAAAGAATTTCCCAGCACCTTGAGGGTGAGGAGGCTAATCGGGCTGTTGCTTTTTTTTTTCCTCCTTCAGGGGCCAGCAGTTCGCTCAGCAGATGCAGCAGCAGAACCCTGAACTCATAGAGCAGCTACGAAGCCAGATTAGGAGTCGAACTCCAAGTGCCAGTAACGAAGATCAGCAGGAATGAGCCCTTCAGGTGAGGCCGTAGCCGGGAGCTGGGCTGTCCCAGGGGGGAAGCTGAGTGGGAATTCACATATTTGGCTGCAACTATCTGTCTTGTGCCTTAATTTAGTCATTTGGTGTGTGTCCCCCTCCGTACAGACCGGGTTCTCCGCATCAGTACTGCTAGTGCTGAGCCCTGAGGAGCGGTGAATAAGAACATCCCTCCCGCGTTGAGGGCTGAGAAACGAGTTCCTTTCTCTGGTGTTCACGGTGGTTAAAAGGGACGCTTTTATTTTTCGTAAAAGATTGAATTTGCGAATGTCTTGTCTCCCTGTCTCTGCAGCGCAGTCCGTGGGAACTATGTTCTTTGCTTTAAAAACTGGAAGCCATGTGCGTGTTGCCATTTCTTGAGTTGGAAGTGTCCAAGAGGGGGAAAAAAAAATAATGGAAAAAAAAAAAAACAAACCAAAATACTTTATATGACCTGCATGTTAAAGACAGATTCACGCTTTCTTTCCCTTAGTCTTCGTCCCTGCTCCTCCCTCTCAGCCTTTCCATTAGGTTTTGTTTTTTTTTTTGTCTTCTGGAAGATCCAGGAAGCTGAACACAAACCAGCATCGACAGTCTTTCTAAAGAAACCGGGGAAAAAAAAAATAATATTAACTACACTGTTACATTTCTATGTTATTTGCTACATGGGAATTTTTTTAAACCCGTTTTTGAAGAACGATGCACCTCGTCGCTACAGGACGTCTTCGCTTTCCTGCCCACGTGCCACTTCAAAGAAGTGTTTGAGTCCTACCTAACCCCCCCTCCTGCCCCCCCTTTCATCTTCCTGCCGGTTATGGACGGTGACGTTTATGGAGCTCCCGGGACCTTCTTGCCTCCAGGAAAGGGGGGGTTTCTGTTGGGTTTTAGATTCTCGTTCAGGTCTGTAGCGCCGTGGCCAGCGTTGAGAAACCCACGGGGGCTCGGTGGTCGATGTGTGGGAGTCGGGACTGGACGGGTAGAACGTGCCCCCCAGCGATTCCCGGGAGGCTCCCTGGGCTTCTTCCCTCCCCAGTCCTACACAAAAAACCTGTCTAGTGTTTAGTAATTATGGCTACGTTGTTGGAACCATCCAATCTGTGAAGTAGTGGGGTGGACAGTAAGAAAGAGATGATGTTTTTTTTGGTGTTTAAAAGGGGTTTGGTGGTTGGTTTTTGGTTGGTTTGGTTTGTTTTTTTTTTTCCTCCCCCTCCTGCTTTTTTAATCTGTCTTTTATGCATGTGAGTGATCAACCTGGGTGACTGTGCTAGGGTGGGCCTGAGTAGGGAGCAGAAGGAATAAAAAAGCTGCTTGGATGGTGGGAAATCAAGCAGCCGCTGGTTCCCGGAGCCATTATCCTTTGGCACAGTGCGTGTGAGATTGGGGGGAGGGAAAAAGGTAATTCAAGCCCCCCTAGTGCCCCTCGTCCTTCCTTGGGTGAGCAGAGAGCTCTGGCCAGTTCCCCTACAAGTCACTAGACTTTTATATCGACCTCAGAATTGTTTTTAAAGTAGTTACTCAATCAGGGTGGGGAGGGCGAAAAGCATCTGCTCTGACGGGGGGCTATGAGATGGGAAAAGGCCCCTTCAGGAGACCAGGTAGAGCTGAAGATTGATATCAAGGGGAAAAAAATATAATAATAATGATTTGTAAATGCTCCATAAAGTAATATGTGGTTAATGTAACTTGTGAAGAATAAAATATTTGGACACTTTCTTTGTTCTCCCTCTTGCCCCTGGGACTGAGGCAGGACCCGGGGCCCTGTGAGGCTCCACCATTGTCTCCCTCGTCCCGGGTTTTGTTCTTTGCCGTTGAATGGCTGCTCCCTCGCTTCTCAAAAAAGGTCTGAAACCTTTTCTTTCCATTCCTGCTTCCCTGGCTCTGTCTCGCCTCTCTCCAGCTGCTTGTCGCAGCCCAATGACAGGTGCCTGCAGGACAGTGGGGAAAGAAAAAGTTCAAGAATTGTCCAAAAGGAAGAAAAGGCAGGGATTTTTCTTCCCTTTCCTTTTTTTTTTTTTTTTGTAGCTGTGGATCTATTTCTTCATCTCTTTTGATGGTTTTCTTTTACGCAGCTATCTCCCTAGCGCTTCCTCGATGGAAGAGGAGGGAGCAGGACCCTGGTGTGGTGATGGGGGGCTCGGGGTCTTTCCTTCCAGACCCCTCGCATTTCTTACCTCCCCTGGGGAGCACCCTGAAAGCAAAAATAAAATTGAAATTTTGGGGGGGTTCACTTTTCCCCTCCCTGGGCCCTCCTCCAGCTGGTGGTTTGGTCTATTTTAATTGAATTGACCGGTTTCTTTAACTAAAGCAGCCGGAGACCTGCAGGAGGAGGGGATGGGGGGGCGAGGGGTGCTTTTCCTCGCCTGGGGTCAGCCCGGGCCCCGCCGCCATCCCCGGACACAGCGTACACCCCCCGGGGGACCGCCACTGCCCCGGAACCCGCCGCCGCGCTCCGCGTTTCCCGCCGGTGCCCTCCCCGGAGCGCAAGGGCGTGGGCGGGCTGACGGACGGCCCTCGCGACCAATGAGCAGCCCTTCCGGCCAACGGGCTGCCCTCGCGACCAATGAGCAGCCGCGTCTTCCCGCCGCGGCCCAATGGGAGGGCGTCGTGGGCGGGCGTCGTGGCGGGGGGCTGCCTGGACG
>JAHREE010149078.1:59587-81002 GCA_033628505.1 Tringa tobata | reverse complement strand
CTGCTGCCGCCGCCGCCCCCCGCCCCGGCCCGCGGCAGCCTCCTGGACTTCTTCAGGCTGCGCTCCCCCCGCCGGCCCGGCGCGGCCGCGGAGGGCGAGGGCTCGGCCGCCCCGTCGGAGGGGCCCGGGGGGGCGTCGCGCCCGCGCCCCAGCAGCATGACCTTCCTGCCCGGCGCCCGGCCCCCGCACCCCGCCGAGAGCCCCGGCTTCCTGCGGGGGGGCTCGCTGTGGGGCAGCCGCCGCTGGAACCTCTTCGGGGGCAGCGGCCGGAGCAGCCCCGGCCCCAGGAGGAACTTCAGCTCCCTGCGCAAAAGCTTCAGCTTCCGCCTGCGCCGGGGCCACGAGCTGCGGCGCTCGGAGTCGGGGGGTCTCCTGCGCCCCGCACGCCTCCGCACCAAGAGCGAGGGGGACGCCAGCTCCCTGCACACCTGCCCCAGCAAGCGGGACCTGCTCTACCCGGAGCTGGGCAGGGTCGGGGGCCGGCTGCACCCCGACCCCGGGCAGCCGGGGGGGCTCTGGAGACTCCTCACCAGCCGCTTCCGAAGGCGAGAGCGCGGCAGCACCGGCGGTGCCTGCCCCAAGGACCCCCACGGCGGTGCCGAGCCCGTCCTCCTGGGCAGCGGGCCACTGCGAGCCCTGGGTAAGTGCTGGCCTGGCCAGAGCCCCCCGGGTGGGCACCCACCTCATTGTGTCCCAGTGCTGTGCGGGGTCTGCGCTGGGGAAAGCTGGGCTGTAGGGGGGCAGCGCGAGTGCTCGTGGGGCTGTTCCGCACTCCAGTGGCCGTGGGCTCGTCGGTGCTGAAGGAGCCGTGGCATGGCTAGCTGGGAGGGGATGCTCCCTTGCCGGCCAGATACCTGGGAGCCGAGCGTGTGTCCCACGTCCGTCCTTGCCCCCCAGCAAGGGCAGGGAGGGCTGAGCCTCACGCAGCGGCGTTGGGGGAGCAGAGGGAGCTGAAGCTGTGGAAGGGGGAGAGGGGTCCTGTGGGTGGGCTCCCGAGCGAGTGGTGGCCACGCTGCCTGTGCCTCTGTGCCCATCCCCTCCCCGGCCCACAGCAGCAAAGGCACGGGTGAGCCCAGCCATGGGGGTCCTTGGCATTGAACGCCGGCCTGTGTGCACAGGGAGGAGGGATCGGGGCTGGCGGGGTCCCGAGGGATCCGCACCCTCCCTGGCAGTGCTGCCCGGGGGGCTCCGTGCCCAGGACACGTCTCAGGAGGGCCGGGCTCCAGGGACCAGCACAGGAGCAGCACCACTGGCGCCCCGAGCTCTGGCTGGTCCCCCTTGTCCCTGGGGTTTGCTGTGTTCCGGGGAAGGGTCCTGGAGTCTCGGGGTGGGTGGCCAAGGCTGCCCGGGAGGGTGAAGGGACGGGACCCCGCTGTGTTCCCTGGCCGTGTGCTCCTGCTGGGGGGCCGTGCTCTGGCAGGGGTGCCCGTGCCGGGGGCCGGGTGCCGTCTGGGTGGCGGGAGGTTCCCAGGCGAGGGGTGGCTGCGCTCATGGCTGGGGAATGTGGGTGTATCCGGGCCCTGCCCGTGCGGCGGGGGGCCTGTTCCTGCTTGCCGGTGGCTTCCAGCAGGAGCTGCGCCAGCAGCAGCCGGCCCGGCGGCCGCGTTCCCAGGGGAGCAGCTGAGGTTGAGCAGCACCTGAGCTGGCGTCCTCAGCCCCGGCACGGCTGCTCCCCGGGGACAGGCCGGGGCTCCCTTTGGGTCTGTCGGCTGGAGAGCCCTCCGAGGCTCCGCTGGGCTGCCCGGCGAGGGCTGGGGGCCTTCCCTGGCAGTGGCCAGTGAAAGCCAGACCACTGCTTATCGGGGGGTAGCGCTTGCCACTGTGGCTCATACTGGAGGGACAAGCTCAGGGGTGACCTTTCTGGATTGTCTCTGGGACTGTGGCTCATCGTTGCAGAGCAGACCCTGCGCGATGGAGCTGTAACTGGTTCCATCTTCGCTTAGAACACCATTTTTGCCTTTATGTGCTTGGTTGTTCCCAATGGAGCTGCGTCCTCCTGGGGTCAACAAGGTGCAGAGAAGCAGTGGTGAAGTCTGCGGACCAAAGCCGCCGATGCTTGTCCTGCGCAGTGTCCCCTCTCCCCATTGTCCCTCCACTCAGGACACTGGTCCGCGGGCTCTGGCTCGCCAGCCCCTTGGCCAGGAGGATGTAGATGGACGTAGTGTTCCAGCGTGGACAGGCCGGACGTGGCGGCTCAGGAGATCCTGCCCCGTTCCCGTTTCAGGCGTGTGAGCCAACAGCGTTGGTGCTTTGTGGCAGCGCTGCCCACCTCGGCCCTGGGAGAGCTGCTGGTGGGGCCCCAACAGCCCCCCGGGGGTGCAGCTGCGGTTGCGGTTACCAGCCCTTGGAGAAGCCGGGTACGTGAGCGCGGGCCGGGATCCCCGCCAGCGCCGCGGCCCTGCTGCCGGTACCCGCCGTGCTTACAGCAAGCCCGCATTCCCACCCGGCGCCGCGCTCTGCCCGCAGTCCCACCCCAGAGCCAGGAGGGTCTCGGTGCTGCTCCCCCAGCCCTGCCGAGACCTCCCTTGGACCGTGTGGGTCTCCCTCGCCCCCTGCAGATGGAGGGGCTCAGCCGGGACCGAGCACGACGAGGGGTGATCCGGGGAACGCAGTTTGTTGCCCGAAACAGACTTGAGAGGCTGGTCTCTGTGGGGGGATGAAGGCTGAGGGGAGTGTGATTTTCCATAAATGCACCCAGGGAGGGCAAGAGTCCCTGGGGCTGGAGAAGAAAGTCCACGCTGAACCCGGCCAGCGGGGAGTGACCCCAAAAAATGGTGGGCAGCGGTTCTGGGAGCGTTCCTGGGAAAGGGAGGTGTGGGCTCTGGAGAAGCCCCGACAGGCACAGGCTGGGAAAGCTGGACTGGTTTGGGGCTGGAGGTTTCCCTGTGCAGGAGGGTTGGCGTGAGGGGCGCAGCGTCCCCCACAGCGGGATCCGGACTCCGCAGCTCGGGAGGGGTTTCTCACAATCACATTCCCCTCTCCCGAAACGATGCCCTGCTTTTTCAGGTGCTTTAAAATCAGAGGTGACTCCCTTTCCCTCTGCCGGTCGGTGCTTGGCCCTGGACTAATACACAGGGCACGTGTGAGAGGGGGCGACTGGGAGACAAGGGGGGTGTTTTTACGTTAATGAGGCGCAGTTTGCATAGGGAATGGGGTGGGTAATGATATGTATCATCTCCTGTCGGTACCTGCCTGAGCCGCGCTGGGAGCGCCGGTGAGAGGCAGAGATGGGTTTAGAGACTCTGCCTCGGATGCTGGATCTGGGCTGGGCCCACACTTGAGAGAAATGTAGGAAATCTGAAAGGTATCCAGGAAGGAGATGCTGGGTCCGGGTCTGAAAGGCCTGATTTTGGGCTGGGATCGGAGGATCTGGGTGCAGAGGTTTCTGCGCCACTCTGATTGTGGTCTGTTGGCATCCAGAGGAAGAGAGGGCTTCAAGAAGCCTTTGTAATCTTACCCTGCCCTTGCCCGCAGCTGAAGCCCAGGTCAGAGAGATCTGGAACAGTTTTTAGCGGGGAGGCGGGTGCCCGCAGAGCCCGTGTGCGGGGCAGCCCTGGGTTATGGGCTGCTCCACGTCCCCAGCTCCGCTGGGCTGTCCCTTCCTCAGCCCCTGCCCGGGTGTCGGAGCAGGGGCAATCGGGTTCCTCGATCTGTGGGTGTTCGGACGGGGGCTGGAAGGCAGAAGGTGCTGAGGGGCGTAAATCGTGTGGCTCTTCTGACGTCTGCCCCGGCCGCTGCCCCGAGCCGCTGGGCAGGAGCGAGGGCGGCCGTTGGTGATCTCGCCCCGTTTCCCAGAGAGGGGCCAGATCCTCCCCTTGCACCGCCGCAGAGCATTCAGAGCTCTGCTGGGACAGTCTTTGCCTGGACGGTGTCCTGCGCGGGGTGTCCCTGCTGCTGGGCTCTCTCGGGAGCGCTGGCCGTGCCCTGCCCGTCCTTGACCTGGGGAGATGTCTCCTGTGCCGGCGCTGGTCGCTATCGACCCCTGGGAAGGCGGCTCTGCCCGGGCACGTCGCTCCCTCCTGCCCTTTCATCCGCCCCTGTGGGCGGGTGGGCGCTGAGACGCGGTCTGTGTGGGCACCGCGGGGTTTGCTCGGCCCCCGACCTGCTTTCCAGGCTGGTTTCAGCCTCCAAGTGAGTTCCCCGGTGGCTTGGATAACGAGTTGGTTAATTATTAGTTGCTGTGTGCGGAGAGCAAAGGCGGCCGGCAGCAGCGCTCCTGAAGCAGGAGGTGGATGAACCTGCTGCTCTTCACCCTCCGCCGGGAGCAGCCGGGGCCGGGGGGCGGCGCTGCCCGGACAGACCCTTCCTGGCCGCAGCGAGCGGCAGGGGCTCGGTGTGTCCACGGCCGGGTCCCACCGAGGTGGCTGTAACGTGGCGGGGCTGCGTGTCCAGCCTCTGGGAGGGAGGGCTCTGGTCCCAGCTCTTGGTGTGCGACGCTGCCCGTCCCATGAGGGCGTCCTGTGGGTCACTGGGGGTGTCCAGGGCGACTGACAGAGGGACATCAGCTATCTGGAGTGTCTGCTCTGTCATAGAGTCAGGGAATGGTTTGGGTGGGAAGAGACCTTCAGGACTCCCCAGTGCCACCCCCAGACACCTCCCACCACACCAGGTTGCTCCAAGCCTCCTCCAACCTGGCCTTGAACCCCTCCAGGGATGGGGCAGCCACAGCTTCTCGGGGCAACCTGGGCCAGGCTCTCACCACCCTCACACCAGACAAGTTCTTCCCCACATCTCAGCTCCATCTCCCCTCTTTCAGGGTCAAACCCTTCCCCCTCCTCCTGTGGCTCCCCTCCCTCATCCAGAGTCCCTCCCCAGCTTTCCTGGAGCCCCCCTTCTTTAGGGACTGGAAGGGGCTCCAAGTTTTCCCTGGAGCCTTCTTCAGGCTGAAGCCCGCCAACTCTCTCAGCCTGTCCCCACAGGGAAGGCAGTGGTGCTCCCCAGGGTTTCCGGTCTCCGAAAGTCCTTTATTACATTATTAACATCCAATAAGTGCTGTTCCTTTGTTTTCCCCCCACCCTGCAGCCCCATCTGCCTTCGGGGGGAGGATGAACTTCCTTGTCCGAGGCAAATGAAGGGCTCGGGTTTTGTCAGGAGTAGCTGCTGGCTACTTCTGATATTCCAGGTGCTCTCCAGGCTCTCGTTCCTCCTCCTCCAAGTCTGGTTTTGTTTGGGAGTCTGTTGTTTGACCGGCTCCTGGGGACTGTTCAGGTGTAGAAGAAGTGTCTGATTCCTGTGGCAGCAGAGAGGGTGTTCCCTGTACTGACCCAAGCCGGGACTGACTGTTACAACCTTCTTAAGCCTATTACTATGTTCTGCAAATTACCTAAAGTACATGTAATTAATTGTGTTCACTTTCAGTCATAAGCATAGATCACAGTGTGCCTTCTGCGTGTGTGATGGGCTGGTGTAGCCGGCGCTCAGGGCACTACTTTCACCACGATGGGCCCTCAGTTCTGGGGTCCTTCACACCGTGTGCCCCCAAAAAAGGTGTCTGGTCTCTGGTGTGTCCCCCGTGCCTCAAGAAGGGGATGCTGTAGGGCTGTGTGCTCCCTCCTGAGGATCTGGGCTCTGTGGCCCCTGTCCCGACTCTGCCGCTCTCCCCGTCCCGAGCTCCGCAGCCTCCCGGGCACTTCACGCAGCCTCGTGGCTCCGGACGGGGTGGGAGGGATGAGCCGTAAATCTCTTGCCTGGGGGGAGCGTGGCGGGATCCTTGCCGGGGTCTGGAGGGAGACCACCGTGCCCTGATGATTTCTCCTTCTGTTCTGCAGACTCGTTTGTGAACAGCCAGGAGTGGACCCTGAGCCGCTCGGTGCCTGAGCTGAAGGTGGTGAGTAACCCTGCCTGGGGCACCCCGGGGCCTCTCATCCTTCTCCAAACCCCCAGGAAAACCCCACGTTTTAGTGTGACCTGGTGGAAGTGCGCAGGGGCTTCAGCCTCAGGGAGGGCAGAGAGGGGCTGGGGGAGGGTGAGGGCTTCTCGGTGCCTCGCACCTGTGAGAGGTTGTTGATCACTGGGGTGTGACGGTGGAAAGGCAATGTTTGATCACCTCACCCTTCCCCTGGCCACCGCCGAGCTGAAACTCCCGGCCGGGTCCTGCACAGGCTGGACCTTCTGGCGCAGCAGACGCAGGGACAGATCCCGAGTGGTGGTTTGGGCATTTGTCCCCGTTGGTCACCCTCAGAGCAGCCGTCCCAGTGCAGGAGTGTCCCGCTTTGAGGTAAAACAGAACCAACTGTCTCTTCAGTAATTTTACAGGCTAGGTTTTCTGCCAGAGGCTCCAGGTAGGGCCATCATCTCCGGCTGCGATGCAGAGCACGTTTTTAATGTCCCATCCTTTTCAGACTGGTCCAAGGGCTACTGTGTGCCCCCTCACCACCGTCTCTGCCCATCGGCACATGCCTGGTCACTGGTGGTCTCTCCTGGTGTAGAGGGGATGGTGCTGGGCCTGCGGGCGGTGGGTGATGCTCCCCTCTGTTCCAGGGCATCGTGGGCAACCTGTCCAGCGGCAAGTCGGCCCTGGTGCACCGCTACCTGACCGGCACCTACGTGCAGGAGGAGTCTCCCGAGGGTAAGGTCTGGCTTCCAGGGAGTCTCGGGGGTGGCCTGGGTCCTCACTCCTCTCCCTGGCTCTGAAGGTGTCCCCCCCGTCTCTGTACCCTGCTTGCCGGGCTCTGCAGCCTCCCCTGGCCTTCCTTGGGGGTCTCCCCTGAGTCCCCCTGCCCTCACCTCACCCCCTGCTTTGCTCTCTTCCCAAGGCGGCCGATTCAAGAAGGAGATCGTAGTGGACGGTCAGAGTTACTTGCTGCTGATCCGAGATGAAGGGGGCCCCCCTGAACTCCAGGTAGGAGACCTGTTCCCCCCGGGGTCCCTTCCCACCTCCTCCTCTGGAGGGATCGGAGGGCTCCTGGGGAGGGACCTGCCTGGCTGCCTCTGGGGAGCCGGGTGGTGGGAGGACACCAGGACTGCGAGGCCTGAGGAGGGGCCACCCCTGTGGTGACCCCGGGGTCCCCGTGGTGCTGGGGACCTTGTGCTGCAGGGGCTGGACTGACCCCGGCCACAGCCCCCCATGCTGGCCCTATGGCTGCCACGCTGGCCCTGTGGGCAGGGGGCTCTGGCTTGTCTGGGCTGTGACGGCCAGTGTCTCTCCCGCAGTTTGCTGCCTGGGTCGATGCCGTGGTGTTTGTCTTCAGCCTGGAGGACGAGATCAGCTTCCAGACAGTCTACAACTACTACCTGCGGCTCTGCAGCTACCGGAACACCGCCGAGGTGCCCATGGTGCTGGTGGGCACGCAGGGTGAGAGCGGGGCGGCCGGGACCTCCCCACATCCTCCCTGACTCCGGCGGGAGCACCGGGGACACGTCCGTGCTGGCAAGAGAGCTCGGGCTGTTGGTCTGTGACAGCGGGGAGTAGGCAGCAGCCAGGGTCTGGGTTTGGGGGGGGTCTCGTCCTCTGGGCTGAGCCGCAGCAGGCAAGGTTTTTGGGGAGGGAGCAGCTTTGCTTTCAGGACCTGAGAAAGAGGCCTGAGCTGTGGAGCTCCGTCTCCCCCAAGGGATGTGGGGAAGAACAGCAGAGCCCAGAACTGCCCTCGCCCCACTGTCCCCACAGGGCTGGGGGCTGCAGCCAGTGGGGACTGGGATGGGGACTGTAAGGGATCTGTCACGAAACCGCAGCCGAGGCTGGCGGTGGGGACAGGAGACGTGGAGCCTGGGGCACCCCAGGCCTGTCTGGGCCAGGGGCTGCCGATGGAGAGGGGCTGCCGGGAGAGAGGGCAGCCTTTGGGCGGGATGCCTGCCCGGCCCATTCCTGGCCTCCAAAAGCCTTGCTGTGTGTGCCCGGGGTGCAGGGATGCAGGGATGGGCAGCCACGAGGGCATCGCTGCAGGTCTGGGCTCCACTCTTCCAAAACCAGTGTTCCTTCTGCCTGCAGAGGGTGAAGCACAGGCGGAGGGAGCCGAGGCTGCGGAGGGTGTCTGGACGTGAGGGTGACGGCAGGGAGCAGGAGCTGGGAACGGAGGGTGTGAGGGAAGGAGGTGTTGGCAGAACCCGGTTCCTGAGCAGCATGACCTGTTCCTGGTGAAGAGGAGGCTCTGAGGCTGGAAATACAGGCAGTGACAGCAGGAGTCACAGGGGTGTCTGCTCTGGACCCCAGATTAGGTGTAGAACAAAGTTGTTAAACTTCTGCTATTTAAAGGTTGTGGAATGGGCGTCAGGACTGAGCGATGTTGGCTGAGGATGGGGCCGGGGTTGCTGTGTGAGCCCTGGAGGCTCAGGAGGGGAGGAGTGATGGCAGAGGGGCCGGTGACCGTTGTCCCCGACTTAGAGCCGGGGGGGTCACAGCCTCGGTATGGTCACAGGGGAGTTCAAGGGTGACTTCCTTACAGTGCGAGTCCCACAGTGCTCCTGAGAGGGTTCATCTGCAGCCCCTGCTTGTCCCTGGCACGTCTTCAGGAATCAGAATCCTCTGGGGAATGTGTTTTTTCCGAAACACGTGAGCACTTCGCAGCCATCTGGAGTACAAATTAAGCCTGTTTTTTAGCGTTGTCCACCAGGGCCCCAGTGAGCACATCCCAGCAGCTTGGTCTTTCCCAGTTGACCCAGGATGATTTCTCCCTTTGGTTCTTCAGTCCGTAGGGTATGGCCGTGAGACCTAAAACCACCAAGACTGGCAAATGCTTTTGTCTCTGCAGCTGAGGTGGCCTTGCAGAGGAGTGCCCTCGCTCGTTCCAGCAGCCATGGCCAGTGGCACGTTGGCAGACAGCAACGTTAGTCATTCCTAAGGCATGGAAACACCGTGCACCCTCACACAGATGAGGCTGTAGCTGGACCCAGGGTCAGGCTGCTCACACCTCTGTCCCCAGCACTCTGTCCGCTGTCACCATGTGTCCCACTGTCTCTGACAGCTCCACTGGTCACCGTGTGCTTGTGTGAATGGTGGTGGTGTGTCCCGTTCCCAACGCCCAGGCTGCCTCGCTGTGCCAGCCACCACTCCCACTGGGTTCTGTCCCCAGAGACCTGGGTGCCTGGCTGGTTTGCAGAGTTGAATAAGGTCCATTTAAAAAAACAGTTAATCTGAAAAACAGTTAATTTTAAAAGGTTCATTTAACAGATCTGTTTTTCTACAAACCTGGGGCTGTAACTTGAGGCATTTACAGGACAGGGGGTACTCTGTGTCTCAGTGTGTGAAGGGAGGGAGGGCAGTCAGGAGTGTCCCCTGGGACCTGGGGACACAGGTACTTGCCTTTTAACCTCCTCTCCCTTTGGTTCCCAGACGCCATCAGCGCCACCAACCCCCGGGTCATCGACGACTCCCGGGCGCGGAAGCTCTCCAATGATTTGAAGCGCTGCACGTACTACGAGACCTGTGCCACCTACGGCCTGAACGTGGAGAGAGTCTTCCAGGATGGTAACGGCCGCCGGCGGGGAGTATCCGGGGGGGACAGGGCCGCGGTGATGTCCCAGAGAGGGGCTTATGCTGCCTGGACCCCCAAGAGGGGCTCACACTGCCTGGACTGGCTCTCGGCTAGAACAAGGCAGTTCAGACGCGTTCCTGTGCCGTTGTTTTACACATGCAGACCGGGTCTGAGCAGGAGGACGTGCTGTATGAGTGATTCCTGAGCATGTGGCACGTAGGTGGAGTGCACGTGGATGTGCACGAGGGACCGTGGTGATGGTTGTGTCCCCAAGGTGGGTCTGTGTGAGCCTGCAGAGGGCACGTGAGGGTGCAAAGAGGGGTTTGGTGGCCTTTCGTGGAGAGGAGGAGGCAGAGTGGAACCGTTGGGTGTCGGAGACAGGGGAACAGCAACCGAAGGGCCGGATGGGGCAGCTCTTCCTCTCGGGAGCAGCCTGTGGAACTTGGAGCGCGGTCACCCTGCCAGGGGCTGGGGCTGTCCCGGGGTGAGGGAGCCGGGGAGCACCGGGTGGAAATCCCGACGGGTGCAGGAATGTTGCTGGAGCGTTGTCAAACTCGGGTGTCTGCACTTCAAAAGGACACAAAGAAACAGAGAAGATTAAAAAAAAAGCTACAAAAATTCATCAAAGGCTGGAAAAAATACCTGGTAGGGAGACGCTCAAAGAGATTGTCCATTGAATAAATTAGAAAGAAGGCTGAGAGGTGACTTGATTGCAGTGTAAGAGTATCCACGTTCCTGTCTACATGGGGAGAAAGTCTCAGGTACTAGGACTCTGCAGGCCAGCAGAGAGCCAACGCTAGAAGCCAAAGCCAGTCAAATTCAAGTTTTAAAGAATCCTTACTTTTTTTATCAATAGCCCTCTTTTCATTAACTGTTGGTAAAAATGCCTAGGGAAATGTATTCAAGTATTCAGCACCTCGTGAACCTCCTCCAAGTCCAGACTGAGTCCCATTGTGGAGGAGACTTGCCATGAGCCCTCTGCGAAGGCCCCTTGGGGTGCTGCTCAGTGTGGGGGAGGCTCCCAGAAGGAGAACCTCGGATCTCCCCCTTCACTGACAGTTCAGAGGTTCTCCAAGGAGTGGATGTCACCGGCTGTTGTGGTGCCCCCCTTCCAGCTCATGAAGATGCAGCAGGGACCCTTCCTCCGTGCCCAGAGCAGTTGCTGGCCGTTGGGTCTGCAGTTCAGTTTGAGGTTGTGTTGTGCAGGGATCTAGACCATGTGCAGTGTGTAGCTGTCATCGTGTTGGATCTTCTGGAGTCGCAGAGGATTTGTGCGGGCAGTTGGGCCTCTGAAGGTCACTGTGGAAGGGACACATGGTGTGCAGAAAAGGGGTGACTCTCTCCTTGCTGGGCCTGGCCAGAGTCCCTGCGTGGGAACTGCTCTTCTCCGATCCTTCCCAAGTTGCTGCTGACACCAGATGTCACCGTCACTGCTTCTCTGAAGAGAGGGGACAGGCTGCCTGTGGCTTCACACATCGCGAGGAGGAAGGGTGGCACGTGTCCTCCAGTGCCCACAGACACCACCTGCGGTTCCAGAGCTTCCCCTGGGGTGAGCCCACCCTGAGGGGTGGGTCGGAGTGGTCCCCCTGCCCACAGAGAGCTCCTGGGGAGGTGGAGGCTGGTCCTAAACCTGCCTACTGACTTCTTGGCTCTGGAGAGGTATGGCTCAAGAGCTTTCTTCTCAAAATTGGCTTCACAGAGTTCCCAGAAAATCTCCCAGAGTTTAGAGGATGCCAGGAAGGTAGCATGAAGGCATGTTGGGGTCCCTCGGCTCTTGGGCTTCCTTTTCAGACTACTTCTGTGCCAAGCAAAGGTCTGAGAGCAGATTGCTGAGAGCCCCTTGGCACTGATTGTCTCGGCGTCGTTCCTAAAGAGCAAAGAGCATGGGAGGGACAGTGTTGCTGTGTCTCCCAGGGCAGCAAGGGATGCTTCCAAGAATGGTTTGGCAGGAGAACTTCAATGGAGAGGCTTAGAGTTTGTGCACAGGGGTGTGCGAGGCCCTGCAACCCCAAGAGGTGCCACCCCATCTTCTGTAGGGGCCTTGGTGTGTCCCTGGGGACCTTCATGTGCCCATCCTCTGTCCAGATGCTCCTACCTGAGCTGGCCATTCCTGTTGGTGTCTGTAGAGGGTTTCTCCAGTGACCTGTCCAGGACAGGGTGCTGTGCTGTGCTTTAACATGCCCCATGGTGCCCGAGCACTGACACACACCCGAGCCCCATGTGTGACACTGGGCAAACAAATGCCCAGCAATGCATTTGGACAGAGGTTCCATGGCTAGGGCCAGGCTCGTTGGTTGTACATCACAGAGCTGCCTGGAGCAACCAAGGAAATCGTGATGAGCAAATATTTCCAGGGGCTGGGTTAAGGGATGACAGAAATTGTCCTGGAAAACGTCTGGCTGATGTTCAAGAGGTGGAAGAGCCTCTGCCCAGCAAGCAGGAACACGAAGGCCGCCTCAAGATGCCTCAGTTAAGGGTTGGTGAGATTTTATCACCACTGGTGTGGTCTTGCTGGCCTCTGATAATTCCTTTGTTTCCGCTAATGGGTGAGTGACAGGGCAAAGCCTCTGCCAGGCTCTTTGCCCAGGACAGCAATTGCTGAGGAGCTTTTCCGAATCTTTTTTGGCGGTGGCCCCAGGGGCCTTCATCTGTCCCTGTGTGGAATGTGGCGCTGCAGCTGGAGGAGACAGGGTTTGGCTGTTGCTTTTGGCATCTGACCTTCCCAAAGGGGTTCAATCACACCACGGGCATGGTGTGGTGTCTCCTGTATTCCTGGAAGGAGAAGGTGGCAGCTCCTTTATGGCAAGGCTGCACGTGCTGGGTTGGACGTGGGATGTTCCAATGCCTTTGGTCGTGTTCGTCTGCAGGGTTCCCCCTTCTCCGCGGGTGGGGGTACCCAGCCAGTCTGCAAGTGGAGATGGGGAGCGGCGATGCGTTCTCCCAAATTCCCCTGTTTGCTGCCACGCTCTCTGGTCAAGGTGTTTATTTCCAGCAAAGGCAGGAGATCGGGAAGGTTGAAATGCAGTTTTGGACTTAGGCATCAGGCGGTGAGGTCACAGGAATTGCGAGAGTTGTTCCTCACCTGAGTTTTTGGGACAGCTGGAGACCGTGAGAGTCACACGGGCCCAGGCTGATGGAGGTGGCATTGCCCGGGCTACTCAGTTTGGGGACTGGCTCCTGTAGCTGCTGCGAGGGGGTGACCAAGAAGGAGCTCTGGCTGCCCAGGAATTCTGCAGCGGCCCAGGGCCCTGGTGGGTCCCTGGTGTCCACATCAGGTCACTGCTCTGTGTGAGACCCGGGAGAGCAGGTGGCCTTTGGGGACTCAGCGTGCCCTGCTGCCTGCTGGAACACTGTCCGCCACCGCTGGGCTGCGTGGCAGTGGGGATGGGGGGGTGTCAGGGTGGGCGTTCTGCAGAAATCCTCCCTGTTAAGGCAGGGGGATGCACTTTGAGCCCCCAATGTTGGCATCGGTCGCATGAAGGGTTTGGGTCTCACTCTCCAGAAACCCGCGGGTGGAGAATGGTGCTTTCTGGACTCTGACCCTGTCCCTTTCTCCCTTCTTCCAGTGGCTCAGAAGGTGGTGGCTCTACGGAAGAAGCAGCAACTTTCCATCGGTCCCTGCAAGTCCCTGCCCAATTCACCCAGCCATTCCTCCGTCTCGGCAGCCTCCATCCCTTCTGTTCACATCAACCAGGTGGGAAATGTGGACGGGCAAAGCCGGGGACCCCCAATGCCTCTGCACACCCCCTGGGGTCACTCACTGCTTGGTGCGTTCAGCCCAGCTCTAGGCTCACATGACAGCCCCGCAGTAGCTTTGGGCAGAGCAGAGCCATTGTCACCCCAGAGCTTCTGTCCGTAGCCCAGAACAGCTTGATGGTGGCCCTGAGGTCAAGCTTCAATACTAAGGCAGTGGGCCTGGCTCACGGTCTCCAAAGACTGTGGTGTCCTTGTCTGGGAGTGGTCTGTTGGGGAGCTCCTGGGCAGAGCAGGGGGCTGTGAGAGGGGCCCATGGTTCTCCTCCCCCTGGAAGCGGGAAGCTGATGGTCTTTTCTGCACATACAGGGGGGCTTCCGAGGAGATGTATTTGTGGAGGGGCGAGTTCAGTGGCAAATCAAAGGAGTAGCAGAGAGGAAGAGGAGGTTCTTCTCTCTGCCACTGTTTTCTGGCGCATCGTTAGCATGGCAAGGACTGGAGGTCTCTGTGCCAGGAGGATGGTGAAACCGGAGGAGTTTGTTCTGTGACTCCAGAGAAGCAGAGCTGACCCAGGAGGGATGGGTCGGGAACCAGAGCAGGGCGAGTGGTGGTGAAGGAGGTGCCTCATTGCGCTGGGGCTTTGCTGCAGTTCCAGCACCCTCATACATGCTGAGCTGGCTCTGGTGAGGCCAGTGAGACACTGGGCTCTGCTGCTCCTCAGGGACGGTCAGGCCAGCAGATTCCAGCTCTGAAGTGCCCAGCACGTGCAATCCTGGGATCTGCAGCAAGGACCTCAGGAAGTGTCTGTCGGCACGGTGCTGTCAGGCTGGGGAGAGGCTGGGTTGAGGGAGAGGGGCGACGGCGTGGCCGGAGCAGCTGTGAGCCCCTCGGCTGCCGCAGTGAGCTTGAAGCGGTTTTTGAGGGAAACTGTAGCTGAGGACTCAGAGGAGCCTGTAAAACTGCAGAAAAAAAGCAAGTTTAGCAAGCTAATTTCCACTGGACTGACACTTCTTTTCGTTAGAGGATTGGCTTTGGACCGTGGGGCATTTCCGAGCCCCTGGGGTGGTTCTGGTGGGAACCCAGGGCTGTCCAAGGGAAGTGATGCAGCGTGCAGCCCCGAGGGAATTGCCCACAGGGAATTACAGCCCCCGGGGAATTGCAGCTGACAGCAGGGCCTTTCCAAGCCAGGACTATCGATTGATTGCTGGGTTGTAGCCATGTCAGCAATAATGACAGGCCATGCCCTTCTGGAGCGTCCTCTCTCCCCGTACACGCTGTGCCTGTCGAGCGCCGTGTCCCTCCTGTGCTTGGAGAACCTGGACTTCGCACAGAGGATGCAAGTTAATCTCTGTTCCCTGGGTCTTCTGTGGCTCAACCACAAATGCTTTCGGTTCCCAGTGCCCTGCTGCAGGATTTCTCGCTGTGGTCTTTACTCGTTTCTCTTCCATGACAAAAGCGTTTCCCCTAAAAATAGAGTATGAAGTAATGGAACTGGTGAGTGAGAGTAACTGTGAAGTATTTCCCTGTTCTCGCCTGGGCTCAAGAATGAGGTTCTGGAGCTGCTTCTTGCTGGCCTCAGAGAAAGTCCAACTGGCTTTGGGAAACCCAGATTCACCCATTCCTGGTGTTCTAACACGGACCTGGGCAGAGCAGCCCACGTGCTCTGGAGGATATGGGCTTGCTGTCCGTGCGGCAGGACACACATCCAGCAGAGCACAGAGACAGGGTGCAGAAGAACCTGGAATCTCTGCTCAGGAGTGGCCCAAGGAGGTGACACACCAAAGAACATGGTCTCCAGCACGGGCTGGAGTGGATGAGCACAGGAGAGCACAGGGCACAGGCGGCTCCAGAGTCCTGCTGGGTGATGCTGCCAGAGCCGCTCGTGGGGCTCAGTGATGGTGGCCTCGCTCCTGGGAGGTGTCCTCTGCTCCTGGCACAGAGATACCAGCGAGGCAGCTCTGGTAGGAGGTGGACCGACAGTACAAGGTCAGGAAGGACAGACAAGATGAGGTCTTCACGGAGTAGTGCCATGTTCTGCCTTTCCCTATCTGAGACCTGGGGCTCTCGCCAAGGTTTCTCACTTGCCTTCCCAAGAAATAGAGCAGGAACTGGCACAGGGAGCAGGATCTCAAGGAAGGGTTTGGGAACACGGGATTTAACATGGAGATGAGATGGAAAGAAGCCAGACAAGTACAGTTAGGAGCTATTGTTTGCCTGGTACCACTGTACACAGGCGAGATGTGCACTCTGGGACAGAGGGAACTCCTTTTCTCCTCCATCCCCTTGTGGGAACAGCGAGGCTGGCCTCTCAAGCACTTGGCCAGGAGAGCCCCTGGGAGCCTGTGCCCTGCTCTGTCCTTGCAGGGCAGGCAGTTACGGCATTGGGCAGCATTTCGTTCCCTTCGCCGGCTGCCTTCTCAGGGCTTTTAGCTACAGCATCCCCTTCCCCTGGGTCGTCCCCCTTCCCCTCTGCTGGAACCTGTGGTTGGGGCCCGCTCCCTTCCTGGCTTTGTGCCCAGGGAGGTGGTGGTGCCGTCTTGAGATCAGCAGGATGTTCTGCTCCATGCCTGGTCTTCTGGTCCACGCCGCAGGGACAGCTCTGTCCTCTGGAGCCGTTGGTGAAGAAGGCTTCTGTCTTCTGGAACAGGGAACAGGCGGCCCCGGCAAGGGCTGCTACAGTAGGAGCCAGTCCTGCCTCTCGTCACGGTTCTGGGGACATCACCTCTCATCCTGGTTCTGGGGCATCCCTTCTGCAAGTACTTTGGTGCTACTGGTTGAGCCAAACTAACTTCTTCGGGAATGGCTGGTGACTTTGTCACCCATCTGTCTGGAGGACTTTCTTCTCTGGGTGTGAGGTGGTGGCTGGTTTCCAGACCTTAGGCATTGTGCCAGGTTCCCAAATTGGCAGGGCTCTGCAATGGCAGTGCTGTGTGAGGTGTTTTGGTGTCCTTGCACAGTGGATGATCCTCATTATGAAACAGTCTTTGAACCAGGCAAAGCCCCTGCTTTCCTTTCTTTGGGAGTTTGGGGTTTTTGCTTGTGTTCCGCAGTAGTGCCTCAGAGGACACTGATCCCATCGGGGTGGAGAGGGCAGGAGCTGCAGGAACAAGCCAGCCACGGTCAGGGTTTTCCACCAGAGATGCTCCTCAGCCAGTCTGTCACCATGAGTACCCTGTTCAGCATCTCCCTGCTCCTCTGGCATGGCAGGAGCCAGGGCCAGCCATGGGAGTCCCACATCATCCCCTGGGGTCGCCAGGTCTGTCCCTTGGGCATTCCCAGCAGCTTCTGGACATGGATCTGCACTGTTTGAGTAGACACTTGGCCCTGCAGCCCCCAGGGGAAGCTCTGGCTTTCCTCCTGGCACAGGCTCTGCTCTGCCATGTCCTGCCTGCACCCGTCACTGGACCAGCAGGTTGGATGGGTTTGGAAGCCTGGTTCCTCAGCTCGGCTTGGCTTCCAGCCGGCTCCCTCCTGGCAGGTGCCGGTCCCTCGCCCGAGGCTGTGGGTGGGAGTCTCTTGGGCCAGTGGGTGCTTGCAGCGCTCCCAGAGTTATTCCTCCTGATTTCCTTAACGCTGCTACCCCCTTCTCCACCTGATCTCCTTACCGTGGCTGCCCCTTTCTCCCTTTCTTCAGGCACCCAGGGGTGCCTGCAGGAGTGCCTCGGGCTGTGGGATGAGTCACCGCTGCCTGTTTGCTGTGGGATGGAAGTTTGTCTTTCTGCCAGAGAACTCATTCCCAGAGCTGGCAGGAGGTAACGCAGGCGCCCCATGCAGAGCCTTGGGGGCTGGTGGGGTGAACCGTGTTGTCCCCTGGCAGTGGGAGCTGCTGCTGGCCCCGTGGCACTGCCCGGGTGCCCGGCCATGCCCAGCCACGCTCCTCTGCCCTCCCAGCGCGGGGCCACCACCGTCGCTTCACTCCGATGGCCTGCGGTCCTGCACCAGCCCTTTGGTGACACCGGGAAGTGCCTTTACCGAGATGTTACTGAGAGAGCAGATGAAAGGACTGGAAAAGTAAGCTTTGCAAGTGAAATGAAGCCCAAACTGCAGCTCAGCTGGGCTCGGCAGCAGGCGCTTCCCTGCCTGTCCCAGCACGTCTTGGAGAGCTCACTCGGTGCTGGTGTCTCAGCAGCAGCAGCAATGGGCACCTGCATTTCATAGAACCATAGAGTCAGAATAGTTTGGGTAGGAAGGGACCTCAAAGCACCCCCAGTGCCACCCCCTGCCCTGGGCAGGGACACCTCCCACCAGACCAGGTTGCTCCAAGCCCCCTCCAGCCTCGCCTTGAACCCCTCCAGGGATGGGGCAGCCACAGCTTCTCTGGGCAACCTGGGCCAGGCTCTCACCACTCTCACAGCAAGGAATTTCTTCCCCACATGTCAGTTCAATCTCCCCTCTTTCGGTTTAAAATCTCAGTTTCCTCTAGGAAGCCCATGTCCTGTAGCCCCTCAGCTTGCGATGCCCTCATTTCCATGGTCTCCTCTGGCTTCTTTCCCACTCCTTGGCCACGCTGGGTCGGTGGCTGCTCTTCGTTCACAATCTGCTGTTCAGAGCCCTTCCCAAATTTCATTCCGTGTTCTACTTCAGGCCTTTTTATGCCAAGAGTTACTCCATCTGAACTTCAGCTGAGCTCTTTCCTGCTCAGCACGCTGTGGCACTCTTGATATCTTTGGAGTTCACAACATCCACCTGTTGCACACTAACGGGAAGGATTTTTACAAAGTTTTCAGCTTCTCCTCTGTTCTTAGATTTCAGTAGTGACCACAGGTGGTGGTTCAGGTGTTCCGGTTGTTCAGCAAAGGAGCTGCCAGGAGCAAGAATGAGGTATTTTCCCAGACCTGTCATCCTGTTGGGGTTCTCCCACTTCCTTGGGATTTGTTCTGCTTCCCTGGATCCCTGCTGAAGTCTGGGAGCAGTCTGCTCCAGCTGAGCGTGGCTCGGGACGGCCTGCGGAGCTGGAGTCTGTCTCTGGGGGCATTTCTCCTCTGCCCCGGCCTCATGGGGTGGTACCAGCCCTCACTGCCCTTTCTGGCTCGGTGGAGACTCCCTCTGGCCCCGGTGCTGTTCCTGAGGGCTGGGTGTCTGTGGGACACCCACAGTGTGTCCTGTGTCACCCAAAGACAGTAACCTTGACCTGTCACCAACACCAGGCAAACTACGGCTAAGGAGAATTATTCTGGCCAGGGAGAGATTACAAATGAGGTTATGGGTAGTACATAAAATATAAACCACAATTTAGCAAGATTTCTTCCTAGGAGCTGTCCCACCCATCTCCTGACATCTGCAGGGCTTCTCTCAGCTGCTACAGCAGGAGCTCAGGCTCTACAGCCTCTTCTGAATCGAATCCTTCCCTCACTTGTAGCTTCACAAATGTGCTGACGAGGCTACTGAGCTCACCGGGGACTCCCCTGGGGTGGTTTCTGGACAGTGGTGGCCTGGCTGGGCTCTTCTTCCCAGGCAGCAGGTTCTCTGGGTGGCAGCATCAGCCACTCTTCCCTCACACTTCCAATCTTTTCCTGGTTTTGACAC
This sequence comes from Tringa tobata, assembly GCA_033628505.1. Lineage (NCBI taxonomy): Eukaryota > Metazoa > Chordata > Aves > Charadriiformes > Scolopacidae > Tringa > Tringa tobata. The sequence goes on along the minus strand of JAHREE010149078.1, from coordinate 62,373 downwards.
AATTCACACACTACGCATCAATTAAATGCTGATTGTAGGGGCACTGTTTGCCTGATCCTAAACCTGAGCTGTCTCAACAAGTTCTCAGCAAGTTCTTTTCGACTTGGTGGCCCTTGCTTTCTGCATCTGTGCCTTCCTGATGGCGTCTGCAGAGCTCCTCGTGCAGCACTGAGTACTTGGTGTGCAAGAGCTGCCTCTCTTAACAGTGCAGAGTGTGGCACGGGGCTTTGCTTTTCCATGTTCCTGGTAGTGTCCCCTCCCCTGGGACATGGCAGCAGGACTACCTTGTTCAGCACAGGGCTCGTCGGTGGGGAGGACCCTGGAGAAGCTCCATGGCCATGTCCCCGTCTCCGGAGGGAGTGCCTGGCCCCTCTCACACGTATAGAGGTGCCAGCAGAGCAGGGTCCCTCTCGTTCTGCATTTCAGGGCACCAGAAGCTTTCCTGTCTTCAGAGGGACATGGGACAGTCGGTGTCCTGTGCTGGCAGGGAGGACCTTGCTCTCACAAGGCTTTCCTTGGCCTCGGGGCAACCTGTGGCCCCTGGCTCCTTGGTTTGGGCCACACATGTGGCCAGGGAGATGCTCAGCCCCATCAGTCCCTTTTGGTCCCAGGCTCCCTGTCCGGCTGAGTGGTCACAGACTTGGGTGGGCTGCAGAGGGTCTGTCGCTCGGTGCTGCCCTGTCTCCAGCCTGAGGTTAGTGTCCTCCAGAAACCCTCAATGGTGGTGGCCTTCAAGGATGGGCCTTCAGTGCCATAGGCTTCACCTCCCCGCTGTGGAGGGGTGTTCGGCTCTGACTTCATGTAGCGGGTACCATGCTAGCTGCTGTGGAGATGCTCTGCAGCTGGGAGTAGCCCTGGCAAGTAGGGACACTGTGACTTCCCAGGAGCAGCTCTCGGCTCCCCAAATGTGGCTGTGAAGAGGGTCCATCTCAGGGTCTTCCCAACCGGGATTTTTACACTGAAATTTTTACACTGAAAGGGTTATTAAGCATTGGAACGGGCTGCCCAGGGAAGTGGTTCAGGCACCATCCCTGGAGGTATTTAAAAGATGGGTTGACAGTGCTTAACGACATGGTTTAGTGATGTTTTTTATCAGGGTTAGGTTGATGGTTGAACTAGATGATCGTAAAGGTCCCTTCCAACCCAGACGATTCTATGATTTTCTGATCGAGAAGAGAGCGCAGGCTGCCATGTTCCTTGTCGTAGTGAGACATCCCGGGCTGAGAGGCTTTTGTGCAGGTCCTGCTCTTCCTGACCTCCTGGAGCTCCTTCTTGGGTCGTGTGGGCAGAGGGGAAGGAGCCGCTACTTGTCTTGAGAGCAACATGTCACTGAGGTGGTTGCACAGATGGCATGGTCAGGTCTTCCCCTCTCCTGGAATCGAGCGAGATGTTCGTGAAGACGCAGTGTGTTGTCCCACATGTTCCTGGAGCAGTCAAGGCCACAGTGGTCCACAGGCACAAGAGGTGTGGGCCACTCTTGGGCTCTGCTTGGAGAAACCTTCAAACCAGCAGCAGAGATGTGTTTTACGCAGAGGGTGAGCTCGGCTTGTGGCACTTGGTGCTTCCAGTGACACTGGAAAGGCGAGAGCTTGAGTCACAGGGACACACGTGGTGAGACAGGGAAGGGACCGAGCAGGACATGGAGCCAGGCAGGCCCCAGGCTGCGTCACAGCAGAGTGTCCAACGGCCTCTGCAGAGAGGAGGGTTCTCACAGCAGAGTCTCCGAGGGATGGCTGCACCCATCCTGAGGTGTGGAGGGGGAGGATGCTGAAGTGACCCCAGCCATGCCCCTCTGAGAAGAGCTGCTGCTGCTGTCAGGGCTGCGGGTCTCATCGCTGCCACTGTGACTGCTCCAGGCCAGAGGGGCTCCCCGGGTGCCAGCCGACAGCCAGCGGTCGGGTCCCTCTGTCCATTCGCTGCTCCTCACTGTTCATTTCAGAACTTTAACATTTTGCCAGTGGAAAATCTAGAGCAGAAAAAAGGGAAGTGGCGTTCCCGAGATCCCTGGTTGGGCAGGAGCGGTGCATGGCAGGGGTCAGTGGTGCCCAGTGACAGGACAAGAGGAAATGGGCACAAACTTGAGTATAAGAAGTTCCACCTAAATGTGAGGAGGAACTTCCTTACTGTGAGAGTGGTAGAGCATTGGAACAAGCTGCCCAGAGAGGTGCTGGAGTCCGCCCAGAGAGGTGCTGGAGTCTCCTCTAGAGACATTCAAAACCCGCCTGGACACGTTCCTGTGCAACCTGCTCTGGGTGGACCCGCAGAAGTCCCTTCCAACCCCATATGATTCTATGTCTCCCTTGTCCCCATCCCCTCTGCTCTTCCTCACCTCGGTTGGTGCAGGAGGCTCCATCAGTGGAAGGTGTTCCCACAGCCGTTCCCCGGGCGGCCGCCTGTCTCTGTCTGACTGCCCTGTCTCTTTCTGCCCCAGGCCACAAATGGCGGAGGAGCCTTCAGCGACTACTCCTCCTCGGTGCCCTCCACGCCCAGCATCAGCCAGCGGGAGCTGCGGATCGAGACCATCGCTGCCTCCAACACCCCCACCCCCATCCGCAAGCAGTCCAAGCGGCGCTCCAACATATTCACGGTAAGCGAGGCCGGGCTCAGCAGAGCCTTGGGGGGGTTTCTGGGGGTCAGGAAAGGTGAGAGGAAGGGATTGGCGCTACGGCAGTGTGGTCCCACTGCCTCTAAGGAGTCCTTGCTGTGCTGCCAGCAAGGGATGGGAGCAGGGGACGCAGCAGGTGCCAGGGGGTCTCCCCCAGGAGCGTGTGTGCAGCGGGGGGGGG
>JAHREE010149078.1:47500-54853 GCA_033628505.1 Tringa tobata | reverse complement strand
GCTGGGGGTCCTGGCCAGGACTCTGCACCTGGTGCTGGGCGCAGCGCGGGGGCTGCTCTGGTGGCAGAGCGGTTCCAGCAGAGGGCATCCGCACCCCGCGCCCGCTCCCAGCCCCCCGCTGCAGCCCTCTCATCTCCCTCTTCCTCTTCCTCTTCCTCTGTTCTCCTTCTCTCTGGGCCAGGAGCGCAGTGGGGCGGTGCTGGGGGGGCTGCGTCTGGGAGGGCAGCGCGCCGGGGGTGGGCTCTGGGGCCAGAGGGGAGCAGTGCCGGGGGGAGCAGTGCCGGGCAGGGCTCTGGGGTCTCACACGGGGCGGGTTCTGCTTCCAGAGCTCCAGGAGGAAGGGACACATCAGCTTCATGCCACGTTGTGCCCCTTCCCTCTCTGCAGCACAGGTCCTTTTTTGAATGTCTGGTTGGAGCAGGGATGGAGGCTCCTTTAGCTGTTTCTTCCACCGCTTCTGCGGCCGGGGTGCTTGTCCCTCTGTCCCCGTTGCTCCCCATTTCCCATGGGAGCTGACAGCCACCATGTGCTGGGGATGATGGAGGTGCCCCCTCAGTATCACCCAGCACTGGTGGTGCACAGCCCAAGCCCTGCCTCTTGGCTGTCCCTGGGCATGGTGGGCAGGGAGTTTGTGATGGCAGCACCGTGGCCTCTGACCACAAGCTGGCCCCATGTGGGCCATGGGGAGCAGCAGTGGTTCTGCGGTGAGGGAGGGGAGGCCGAGCCAGAGTGAAGAGCCCTAAGCTGGACCTGACATGGCTCCCCAGAGCCCTGCTCCTGGCAGCAGGAGGGCTGGTTGTGGGAGCATCTCCATGGTCTTTGGTTTCTGGGCCTTTGTGTTGCCTTTTCCAGGATTTCCCTTCACCCTGCAGGGCAAGGTGCTTTCTTTACCTGCTCCCGTGTCTTTCGGTTGCCAGCTGGGCCTGGCTTTGCCCATTTGCTGGAGATGGCAGTGTTTTGATGTTTTTATCAAGTCGCTCCTTGCAGGCAGCGCAGTGCTGGTTCTCTGCTGAGCAGGGAGGGGGCTGAGGCAGACGAAGGTCCAGGTCTGCATGACAAAGCTTCTCCTGCACTTCCCAAGGAGAAGTAGGCGCCAGACGGCTTGCCTGGCTCAGGACCTGAGTGAAGCGACCCGTTTGCACAGCAGCATCTCGCCAGGAGACCCCGGGACAAACCATCACCCCATGGGACATGGGTCCCTGCCCGGGCGCAGGACTGGCACCTCCCAGGGCCAGAGCTGCCAGGGGTGGCTCTGCAGAGGAGCCTTTTCACAGGAACACATACTGACGCCAGGGAAGCGGTGTCCTGTCGGAAAGTCAGGCACAGGTTTACAGACATGGCTCTCCCTGGACTTGGTGCCGCTCCACGTGGGAGCTGCTGGCCCTGGGTGATGCTCCGGGCACTGAGCAGCACTGTGACCCATCTCCTGAGATGCTGTGGCACTCTGGAATCACTGCCCTCCCGCTGCTTGAATTACACAGTTGTTGTACGGCATCTCAGGAAGGCACGGAGCTTTGTTCCTGGAGGAGGAACAAGGCTGATCTCCACGTGCAGGGGGTGGGGATGGGGTTGGTGTGAACATGCTGTGGACAGATGCAGAGTGATGAGTTTTGCACGGTCCCTTCTCCAGGTCGTCCCTCCAGGTGCAGCAATGACTTAGTACCACAAAGTAGAAATGAGCTAAGGCTCTCAGGAGCTGTAGCTCCGTATCACAAAGATTTGGGATAAACGGTGATTGCTCTGCTCTCTGATGGGGACCTGCCCTTTCTGAAAGATTGTGGGGGTCTCGTTGCTTGCCATCTCTTTGAAGGAGTTGGGCCTTCTGCCAGTTTTGCTCTTAGATGGTCTGGTGGCCCTGCCCAGCCATAAGAGGGCACCCCGCTGCCTTCGGGTGCTGCAGCCGCTGCTTCATAACCTGGGGAGCAGTTTGATTCCTCTGCTTGGAGACGAGGCTGGTGCACGGTGGGATTCCCTAGGGGTGGGTGATGGCAGAGGGTAGTTGCCCTGCAAAGTCCTTCCCTGGTACCTGTGGCCACTGTGACCAGTGCACGGTCTCTCCTGGGCTTTGCGGGAAGAGGACTGGCGCTGGGGACCCCTGGTGGCCCTGGGGACTGCTGGTGGCCCTGTTTGGCACTTGGTGCCTTGGGTTTCTGCGCGGAGCTGGGTCTGCTCTTTGGGAGGGCTGGCCACCAAGTGGGAGGCTGGGCCAGGTGTTGCAGAAAGGAGAGATGATGGGTGGGGACTTCGCATGTCTGAGAAGGGACACGCTGCCACGAAGGTGTGGTGGCTGCCTGTCACTTGTCAACGCCTTCTCCAGCACAACTGAGAACGCCTCTGGGTGACCTGCTCTGTCTCCCTTGTGCCCTACACACACCTGGGAAAGGTGGAAATCCCAAGTGGTAGAGGTGAGACCTTTTCTGTGAGGGTGGTGAGAGCCTGGCCCACGTTGCCCAGAGAAGCTGTGGCTGCCCCATCCCTGGAGGGGTTCAAGGCCAGGTTGGAGGGGGCTTGGAGCAACCTGGTCTGGTGGGAGATGTCCCTGCCCAGGGCAGGGGGTGGCACTGGGTGGGCTTTAAGGTCCTTCCAACCCAAACCATTCAATGATTATATGATGTTATGGATGTTGGGGCCCCTCCGTGCCCAGGAGAGCATCTCCTCTTCCTCTGGTGCCTCTGGTGGGGCTGCTCAGCACCAGGGACTCAAGGTCCCTTTGCTGCAGTGTCCTTTTGGTGCTATATAGGTTTGGATGGTCTTGCAAGGTTGGAAGAGCATCTTCATAGCTGGACGCTTGTGTCTGAGAAGTGGGTTAATTAGGCCGGGAGACTAAGCTTCCCCAGCTGTTTGTTACTAGGACTGAACTCCTAATTGCACATGTACCAGATTCTTCCTGGGAAAGCTGCACCGAAGGCGGGGGCAGCCTGGGGGTCCCCAGGTCCCTGGCCCAGCTCGGCTGGGGCCACGTACTCCAGTAGGGCCCAAGGCGGGTGACTCCTCCTCCTTGGGAGCTGGGATCATGCTGGGAGCTTAGATTACATTTAAATTGCCATTTGCATTTTCCAATCAATACGCGACTTTACAATTAAGTTTGGTGTTAAAATTCTTAGCAAAAAGTGAGTGGAAGGGAGATTTGTGGAGTAAACGAGTCCTTTGGGGGCCATCGCTGCTCCCTGCTTCATTACGCTGCATATTGCTGCTGCTGCTTTTACTGTGCTCCACCACGATCCAGCACAGCAGAGACACGCGCTGGCCGACAAAATGCCGGGAAGAAAGGAAAAGTGGGTAGAGGAAGAGGGTTGGGCTCTCCTGTCTTTCATCCCTGGCACCTTCTTTCCCTCCTAAAGGACCCCCAGGGAGAAACTCGTGGAAGAGTTAGTCCTTACAGTCTTTCCAGGAGGAGCAGAGGGAGCTTGAGGTGTGTCAGTGCTGGCACAGGGGTCTGGGCAGACCCAAGGAGCTGGGGCAGGACATGCCTGGAGGGATGAGGCCGGCCATGGGGATGTGCCCTTCTCTGGTGTTTCCTCCTGCCACTTCCTAGCTCTGGCAGAGCTGGTGGGGGGCTTTCCCACAGGAAAACCAATTCTCTGGATGCTGCTGAGCCAAACCTCCACGTTCTGCCATCAGGAAAGAAGTTGGGCTGCAGAGTTGTCACCTTGATGCAGTCAGTTAAAACCTGGAATCCTTTCAGCTTCTGTGCCCTGCCTCCTAATCTCCAGAACAGCAACAAACAACAAATCTGAGCTCTGCCCCTCGATTCAGCTGCTTCTTGCAAGTGTTTGGCCTTAAGGGCCCCTTCCCCTCTCCCTCATTTCATTAGATGTTTACTTAGATTGTGTAGTTGCTCCCAGTTTTGGACTCTCATACCTTCTGGCTTGAAGAAACAGGATCGCGGTGCTCGATTCGCTGTTTCCAGATCTGGTTCTGCTCGTGTTCCAGTTTGCCAGGTTCCAGATTTGTAGCTGAACTCGCTGAAGCTGAGTTCTTCTCTGCAGACAGCTCATTTTTGACACTTGGCAGAAGATGCAGCAGCCTGAAGTGTTGAAGGAGGTGGCACCAAGGCGTATGAAGTCAAAGACCCCTCAAGGGGAGGAGAGGCAGTGGAGCTGTTGGTTTGCAGTATGTGTTTGGCAGGTCAGGCTGTAGAACCGAGCCAAGTTTAAGGCCAGGCGGGATCATTGTGCTCAGAATCCAGAAAATTTCACCCAATGACTTTGAGCCAGGTTTGTAACTTCAGCCTGGTCTGGAGCACGTATCAAACAAACGTTCTCAAATCCAGAGAACCCACCGTTTCTCTAGCCGAGCTGATGTAAGGTTGAACCGTCTCTGTACGGGAGGAGGAATGACCCTTCTCATCCCCTGTGGGCCATGCGTGGCCCAGCAGCGCTGCTGGAGAGGAGGATTTTGTGGGGGTCGGGACCAGAGCAGAGCTGTGTCCTGGCACTGAGCCGATGCAGGCAGCGCTCGCTCGGCGCCAGGCAGAGCAGGGTTTGCCAGACCCCAGGAGCAGTCGCGCCTCGGTGGGGGCTGTGCTCGGTGCTCCAGCAGCCCCCCCAGGAGCAGGAAAATCCGGGTTCTCCCCAGGAGCTGGGTCTGCCAAGGGGTATGAGGCAGTTTGTGTTACCCACCGGCCACTGCCGTGGTTCACGTCTCTATGTTACCTTCACCTTTTGTGGTTTTGTGTTTCCATTGGGCTTGTTTGGGGAAGACATTGATTAAAGAGTGTGAATCTAATGCAGGCTGGCCAGACCTCTCTGCAAGTACTTCTGTTGGACATGAGTTTGCCATTTATGGTTACACTTGTTCTCATTTATGATTGTGTTTTGAGACCTTTCACTTGGCCACATTTCACTCCATACGTTGGTGGCTTTATAGATTTCCTGCAGTCGGGTTTTAACGGCGTGTGCTGCTCAGTTCAAATCCTGACAGAAAGCTAAAAACGCTGTGTCAACACAGTTATCGTTGTCACCAGGTGTTGCCGTCTCACCAAAAGCAGGGTCAGGCCTCTCTGACAGCCTATTTCTGCACTGATTGGCATTAATTACTCTGCTGTTCTCTCATCGCTCATTGCTGCCTGTGGTGGCTTTTCCAGCTTTGCCCAGTGCCCGCCTCCGGGGCAAAGTGCCCGTAATTACAGGAGTCGTTGCTTTTCCCCTTGCAGACCCTGGCAAAGCAGGAGCCTTCCTTCTGCTCCATGTCCCAGGCGTGTTAAAACCAGCACCTTTTACCCGCTGCTGGGGGGGATCTGCCGCTGATTCTCCCGCAGCTCCTGGTGGTAGGAGATGGGGTCCTGCCACCGGCGCAGTTCTGCTCTTGCCGCCGTGTTTTGACTTTCTCTCCCTCGCAGGAGTGGGAGGCGCTCCCTCTTCGCACTCTTCGCTTCCCAAGCGCTGCACAGCAGCGGTCACGGAGCACTCCTGCCTTTTCTGCATCATTTATTGCCGATTTCACGGCCGTGTCTGGCAGCGTTGTCGCCCCAGCATGTGCCAATCCCTACAACTTCTTGTTGTGCTTTTCCATCGTGCGGGCACAGCGGCCCCAGTCTCCAGGCACTGGGATCCGGCACCCAAATATGCCGGGGCTGGCAGGACAGAGACTTTCTGTCCATGGTTTCGAGGAGGTGCTGGCCTGGGGCCCAGATTTTTGCCACGTTAGGAACAGCCAGTCTGGGTGTCTGTCCAGACACTGCTCTCGCAGGGACCCAGCCCAACAGTCGGTAGATCCAGCTCTTTCCCAGACTCTGTTATTCTTCCCCACCTTTGTCCCCCTGCGCAGTCCTTTCCTCCCCGCCGGCAGAATAGTCCATGTCCTCTCCCCTGTCCCTGCGCCTGGCCTCTTGCCCTGACTGCCTTCTCCCTCCCACCTCTGCTCTTACCTGCTGCCTGAGGAACTGCTGCGGGAGGCGGATTTTCTAGGGAGGCAGAACTGGAGGGGGAGAGGGTGAGGAGGGCCCAAGCTCTGAGTGTTGGCTCAGACCGATGATGGAATTTAGCTCTGGGTTAGTTCTGGGTTGGGCTGGTGGGAACAGGGAGCTTCAGGCCATGTCAGCACAATGGTTTCAGGCCCTAGGGGTGTGCTGTGCCTGAAGACCACAGGATGGGTCTCTGTAAAATCCTGATGGGCAAAGGGGGTGAACTCACCCCTCAGCTGCCCAGGACCTGCTCTACCTCCTGGAATGTGTCCCGAGCTCCATTTGTTTGACATCTCTTAAGAATTGTAAGGAAGCAAGAGAATATGCATATCTTGGAGTGTTCTTCCATTGACTGCCCCCTGCCTGCCCCAAATTGTCCTAGCCTTGTCCATCCCTCTGGCTGTGCTTTGGTCATGGAAGAAGGTTTGGGAGCACTGCGGTAACAGCCATCAGCGCCGGCTGGGGGTGAGGTTGGCTTCTTCCTGTTCTTCAGCACAAGAGGAGTTGCCCAGAGGAAGTGATTTGGGATGGCAGAGGATACGATAAGTCCCTCAGAGGATCTGGGCATTGGTACCGCATTTGGAGGCCCTCGTCTCTGAGAATGGGTGGTGGGCTATCTGTGGAGACGTGCTGGGGTTGGTGAGGAAATGAGTGTGGCCCTTCTCCTGCCAGTCCCAGGGGAAATGCTGTTGGGAAGACTAACCTAGAAGATGATTTCTTGAGTCCTGATCTTTGTGTCTCTTCAAAGACCAGTCTCCTACAAGGAGCAATGCTGTAGCTAACGGGGAGGTGCCTGGGCCAAACAAGGTCTGAGTCTCTTGACACTTCTCTTTCAGGGCATTCTCCTCAAACGCAGTGGCAAGTCTCTCAACAAAGAGTGGAAGAAGAAGTACGTGACGCTGTGTGACAATGGAGTCCTCACCTACCACCCCAGCCTGCACGTAAGTTCTGCACCGAGGTGGGACAGAGCAGTGTCTTTCCCTGTGCTGTGGCTTCAGGTCCTTGGAGGAGCTGCAGTCGCGGGGAGCTGCTTGGGGAGGGTTTGGCAGGAGGTGAAAGCCCTGGTTTCTGCCCGGCGCAGGGGGTTCAGCACAAGCCCTTGGCAGGGCGGGCGGATTCAGCAGAGCTGCCTTTTACCAGGGTCTGGAGAAAATCTCTTCCCTCTGGTGAAGCCTCTGTGGTGCTAGGCTGGGTGGGAAAAGCTGGGTGGGAACACGCTCTGCACAGAATTCTGCTCAGTCAATGCAGCCTTCCTTTTTTCATTTCCCTTGCTCAGCCCATTAAAGCCGGGGTTGCTGCCTCCCTGCATCTGGGGTGAGGAGCCGGCAGAGAACTCCTTGCAGTCGCAGCTGATGGTGCCATTTGGGTGTGGAATAATTTTCCTGGCTGCTGGGTATTGGGTAATGGGTTCAAGGAGCCCGTGCGGAGCCTGCCGCGCTGAGCTGTCA
>JAHREE010149078.1:0-42500 GCA_033628505.1 Tringa tobata | reverse complement strand
TGGGGGGCTTCCTTGTCTCTCATGGAGTTTGTGCCCGCTGCTCCCCTGCCACGGGAGGTGTCTCGCCCTTAGAGCCTTCCTGCCCACGGTTCCCGTGGCATTGACGTGCCTTTATTTGTCCTTTGCATTGGTATCCCTGACCAGGATGGACAGTTTCCACACACATTCTTCCCAGCCAGCTGTTGGCAGTGTCTCATTCAGCAGGGCATGGGTACCTCTCTGCTCTTGGGATAACGAGGGTGGTCAGGATGATGTGGACACTGTGCTTTGCAGCGTTATGCAGCTGAGGACCCCTGAGATGGCTGCAGCTAGAGTGGACACCAGGAGCTGGCTAGGGTCCTCAGCGTCACACACAGCCCAGGGAAGGGGGCTGCTGACGTCGCTGTGTTCACTTGGTGCTGAGTGTGAAGTAATAAACCCTTCTGAACTGAAAAGAGACAAAATTGGTCTGCAGACCAGATAAATGACTGGCGAATGATTGCAATTACTCTCTTTTTTGACCAAGGATGTGCAGCTCCGCCTGTTTTCTGCCCCCTCTCTCTGCTGTTCACTGTCGTTTCGTCAGCCCCACGGTGGACCCACAGCCTGCCCAGGGTGGGACAATCCCTGCCTTGTTCAGGGACGCGTCTCAGGTGCTTTGTCCAGGCTCTGACACAGAGAGGGCTGTCAGAGCTATAGGAAGTCCGTCTTCCACAGTTCAAGAAGGACAGGGAACTGCTGGAGAGGGTCCAGCAAAGGGCTACAAAGATGATGAGAGGCCTGGAGCCTCTCTCTTCTGAGGAAAGGGTGAGGGACTTGGGTCTTTTTAGTCTGGAGAAGAGAAAACTGAGGAGGGATCTGATCAACGCCTCTAAGTACTTCAAGGGTGGGTGTCAGGAGGATGGGGCCAGTCTTTTTTCAGTGGTGCCCAGTGACAGGACAAGAGGTATCAGGCACAAACTTGGACATAAGATGTTCGCTCTCAACATGAGGAGGAACTTCTTTGCTGTGAGGGTGGCAGAGCCCTGGAAGAGGCTGCCCAGAGAGGTGGTGGAGTCTCCTTCTCTGGAGACATTCAAACCCACCTGGACACATTCCTGTGGGACCTGCTCTGGGTGACCTTGCTCTGGCAGGTGGTTGGAGGAGATGATCTCCAGAGGTCCCTTCCAACCCCATATCATTCTGTGAAGAATTCAAGGCCAAACCCCAGCAAAGCTCATGGTGATGTCAAACCAGATGCCCATGTAACACCGTCCCCGGCTTCCCACAGCCACCTCAGTCCTGTTGGGCTCCGAGAGCGGATTGGGATGGGACTCGATTACTGATCGCTGCTGCTGGGGAAACCGGCGCCCTGGAGGCAGCACTGCTCGAGGCCTTTGGGTCCGGGTGACAAAGCCTGAGGAGACACGGTGCACAGGGGCTGGAGTTGGAGCAATTTAAACTTGAGAGGAGATGTAGTTTCCCAGCAGGGAGGGTAATTAAATGTTAGAATAGTTTATCTGGAGAGCTGGTGGACTTAGCACTGCTTGAAGCCTTTAAAATGAGATTAGTTATCTTTCTACGAGATATGCTTTAATCCAGCTCGTGTATGTGTCGCTGCGTGCGTGTGTGCAGGGGATGGATCTGATGGTCTTTTCTCATGCAGAATCTGGGGATTTGAGATCCCTTGATCACTGGTTTTCTCTGGGTCCCTGAGGAGAACAGAGCCGTGCTCCCCACAGCTCACACACCGGCACGGGGCTCCGCACTAAGACCTTAACGAGATTTTATGTGTCTTGGCTTGCAGTGCTTGTCTGCACTGATGAGAAAGGTTTCCCTGGTACACAAATGGTAAGATGTTTTCTGAGGAATTTTTTCAACTCAGTCTGATGCCTCCAAGACTGATGGTGGCTGACGATGCAGTCACCACAGTGAGTGCACCAACATGATAGAAATCCTGTGGGGTGACTCACTCACATCCCTGTGTAACGCCGAGCACTGGTTTTGGGGTCATTTAGGAACCTGCCCTGCGTCAGATCGGCAGGGACTTTGCCGTTTTGCTGCCTTTGGGGTTAGGGATGGGAATTACCGGGGTCCACTGGGCATCTCTCCTCTAACACATGCTTTGGGCAGCTGGAGAGGGAGCACCTCCAAATTTGCAGTTCTCTGCCAGTGCAAAAGTTAATCTTCAGAGGGCAGAATCACAAAATGCTTAGAATTGGAAAAGACCTTAAAGATCATCCAGTTCCGCCCCCCCGTCCTGGGCAGTGACACCTCCCACTGGAGCAGGTTGCTCAAAGCCCATGAGCTTTGGAGACCCAAATGATTTGCTGTCTTACACCAGGAGTGTCTGGGTAAAACCAAAAGGCTTGTGTTCAGAGGTTTGGTGCAAAGGTTACCTAGAAGCAGAAGTATTATCCACAATTAGAAACTTGCTTTTTCTTTATCCCTTGGAAAATACATTGGGATTTGATCAAAGTTTTGGAAGTTGGTTACTGGAAGTTCTGGAGCACTTAATCTCCTCCTGGGCTGTCAAGAGCTCCTGGCAGGATGGTCTCTGCTTTTCTGTGCTATTTTTTCTTCACTTTCCAACTGTAAAGTCCTCTTAACTTTTATTCTTGTGTGAAATTTTACTGGTAAGGAGACTGTCCAGAGGTGGTTGGGATCAAGCATGGTGTCTGTTAACTGATGTAGAAGTAACAAAACACAACAGCCAGCATGAGTACAGCATTTACAGCTGAGCCCTAAGTCAAGCCCCCCAGTGCCAGCAGATCCCAGAGCGCGGGGGACCGGCCAGTGTCACCCCTGCAGCTCGCCCTGCTTGCCTGCTGTGCTAATTGCTGGCAGCACTGAGCAGGGGCCAGGCCTGACCCAGCAGAGCCGCCGGGGAGAGAAGCCCCTCGCCTGGACCTCTGTGGGCTCAGGAGGTATCATCTCCATCCCTGTCCCCAGGCAGGACTTGCTCTTCGTGTGTCCTGCTCAACGTCTGCCTGGTTGTGTCTTGGGAGGCCAGCGGGATGCCTGGGAAGTTGCAGCCAAGGGCAGTTCATCCAGAATATTTGGGATATGCCTTCCGGAAGTCCCTCTTGTGTGCCCAGATATTTCCATGGCACTTTGCTGCCACCTTCTTGTCCCGTAGGTTTTCTCTGGGACTTGGTGCAGGCCACCATTGGACCACGTGGTCCTCTGACTTGATGGTTCAGCTGTGCTGGCTCCCAGCTGTTGGGTGTTCCTGGCGCAGGTCTGGTTATGGCAGGGACTCTCCTGGCCACCCTCTGGGAGCAGGGTGGGCTGGCAAGGGTGGGATGCAGCTTTTGAGGGCAGAGAGTTATCGTGTGTAGGCCAAAGCTTAGTCATGCCACGGGGTCTCGGGGCCGAGGGATGGTGTTGTTGGTGTGCACATCTCCAGAGGGACCTCCTGGGGCTGGGTGGGTGGCCAGGCCACTGCCACAGACTCACCTTCCCTTGGTGGAGCAGCTCCTGGGCTGCTGAGTGCAAGTGCCCCACGGCTGGCAGGGGTGGGGGTCCGGTGTGCACCAGGAGAGGGGGTCCACCCCAGTGCCCACTGCTGTCCCACTCACTGCCCCACACTGACACAGGCCTTCAGGCAAGGGCCCTGATGGCTCCTGTGTCCCACTGTAGAAGGAATCCCTTCAGCGGCAGAGATAGTCAGGGACAGCGATGAAACCATTTGCCTGTTGGAGCCGTCCCTCCTGTGCCCAGGGCGGGAGGTGCTGCATGTCCCTGCTCCACCTTCCGCAGTCGGGATCATGAGGCTTCTTGAGGCCAAACTTCAGGAAAACGAGTGGCCTCATCCTGGAGCCAGGCGGGGAGGAACGGACATGGAACACTGGGTTCCTGGAAAGCTGGAAGTGTGTGGGACTGGGGAGAAACCTGCTTTCATGGGCGCCTGCAAAACATTTCATCACTTAGATGAGAATATATTGTGACTGATGTGCATGAAGGCTAAGAATATGTTAAGGGTATAAGAAATACGTGGATATAGATATAAAGAGATTAAATGCTTCCTATGATTTGTTAAGTGTTACTCAATATAAAAGCAGTCCAAGGAGCACTTAGAGTAATAAAGGCACCGGTTCCTCATTAAGCCCTGGGTACTGTACTGGCATGAAATGAGGGCACAGGCAGGGCTTGGCAGGAGGAGACACAGCATGGGCAGCTTTGGGTTAGATGGGGAAGGATGGCACAGTGGAGATCAGGCTGGTTGTCACGTCCACGTCAGCTTCCATGCTTGGATCAGTTACGTCTCTGGTGGAGGGAGTGGTCATGGGGATGCTGGACCCCAGCTTCTGGGGCTAGATAGGGACGCAGGCGTGGAGTGGTCTTGCTGATGGAAAATTCAGAGGGCTTTGCATGGAGGTAACCTGTCAAGACAGAGTGGGAAGTGCTGGCACTTCTAGCCGACTGCACCCCGAGACATGAGGAGAGAACCCCAAAGCAGGTTCCTGGCATGGTCTAAAGGATCATGACTTCAAACTGAAAGAGGGGAGATTAAGCTGAGATCTGGGGAAGAACTTGTTTGCTGTGAGGGTGGTGAGAGCCTGGCCCAGGTTGCCCAGAGAAGCTGTGGCTGCCCCATCCCTGGAGGGGTTCAAGGCCAGGTTGGAGGGGGCTTGGAGCAACCTGCTCTGGCAGGAGGCATCCCAGCCCAGGCCAGGGGGTGGCACTGGGTGGTTTTTGAGGTCCCTTCCAACTATAACCGTTCTATGATTCTATGACCTGTGTCCGAAGGGCATTCCCTGGTGTCCGTCTGGGGACAAATCCTCTCCAGCAGGCACTGGTTGGCTGGGAAAAGGTTCTTGGCATTTTTTGCTCAGTCCTGTAAACCGTCGGCCGGGTGAGGTGGTGCTGGTTACGGTCCAGTGGTGGAAACGCCTGTTTATCCTGGCTTTCTGGACTGGAGCAGTGCTGGGACAGATGCTGGGCACAGCGATCACGGGCAGCTTCCCTTGGCCACAGCTGGGGCAGCGGGTGCCTGGCAGTGCCCTCGGGAGATCTGGGTACAGAGCTCACAGGGTGACCTGGTTGTCTCGCAGGGAGCCCCAGGCTGGGCAAACCCACCTGGTTTTTGTGTTGGGAGAGGGCAGGAAAGGGGTGCGCAGGTCTCATCTGCCAGAGCCCAAGGATGCTGGGTTCTGGGTATGACTTGGCTGCGAGTGTGGAGCCTGGCAAAAGTGGCCGTGTCTCCTTCAGATCCCCATGGGTCCTCCTTCCACTGCATCATCCCTTCTCTTCCACTTGTCTTCAGGGGTCCCCAGCTGTAGTTTTGCTGTAGTCCAGCGAGCTCACCCTTTCTGCTTCTTTGCCCAACCTGTATCTCATTCAGGGCCTGTTTCTGGCTCAGAGAATGAGGGCAGCTCTTATTCAAAGTGCAGACTTTGGAAGGAATTTTGTAGTGGGACAGGACAGATGGTGGCACAAGAAGAACATGGAGACACTGTCAATCAGCATGAGAGACTGTCTCAGCGCAACACAGCACACCAACCTGTTCCTCGGCACTGCATTGCAGCTGGGCAGTGGAAAAGGAGGCCAAGCTCTGGGAAACCTGCCTTCGGATGAGCAGTTGAAATGCAAGGAGAACTCGGCAGAGGTTGCTGAGGTGGTGGTGGTTGCGAGCAGTGTCGCGGAGGCAGCGTTCCCGGCAGCAGAAGGCTGGCTCCTCCTCAGCCTGGAACACTGAGCTGATGGAGCAGTCCCAAGGGAGAGCTTCTGGCCGGCATTGCCCCGGCAGCCGAGCGAGGTGGCTCGGAGAGGGTACCAAAGCAAACAGCACATGGGAGAGCCAGAGCTCTCCTAGTTTCAGGGGAGGAGGCTAAAGGAGAAGGCTCTGCTGCCTCTGTGGTGGCTTGGTGTGGGGCTCTCCAGCTCCCTGAGGACCAGGAGCCTCCCGTGGGGTTTGCGGGAGAGCAAAGGCTGCTCCAGTGTCTCTGGCGCAGAGGAGGCCAAGCAGAACGAGCCAAGGTGGTCTCTGTGTAGGGGTGAGAGCAATGGGGTCTTTGCTGCTTGGTCGCCTCTGCCCAGAGGAGCAGTCCACATGGTCTGACACACGTGTGCGGGCAGGCTGCGTGTGAGCCCCCCTCCTCCTTCTCCTCCTGCTGCTGCAGGACTGTTTCTGTAGCTGAGGGGAAGCGTTTTCTCTGTGTGTCTGCGGTGGTGGAGGCACTGCTTAGGGTGTCTGGGCTGGTTCTGGTGTCTGCCCTGAGGTGAGGAGGGTCCCGCTGTCCCCAGCAGAGTGATGGGCGCTTGCAGTGATTCACAGCCCCACTGGCTCCCTGGCACGGGCAGCAGAGCCCTCCGTGGGCTCTGGGTGGGGAACTTGCCTCTCCCCTTGGCTGCTGGGCCAGACGGGGTGATGGGGAGCCTGGGCTGGTCTCAGCGCTCAGCAAAGCCCACCCTGGGCTGGGGATGGTGCTTGTTGTGTTTGAAGCCCATCCTCCAGCCTGGGCTGGAGACGGTGATGGGCTCCCCAGCACTGCAGGGTTTTGTTGGGTGCATGCTGAGCCTCTCACATGCTTCGGTGTTGCCTCCAGAGCAGGTCACCCAGAGCCTTTGCACCAGGCAGGCGGGAGGGGAGCACTCACCGGTCCCTGCCCGGCCGCTGGCGCCAGGCCCCCCTCCCCATCCCGGAGCGTGTTCGCTGCCCCCCGATGCTCTGCCTCTGCAGAGAGAGGGATTGGCTCCCCCAGGCCGGGGTTACTGAGCCTGCTGTGATCATGTCACGTCGGGCTCCGTCGATGTTAACATCTCATTATCTTTGTTACTGTAATTACATTATCCGCTGCTTTATGCAGAATTATTCTCCGAGGACTAATTGATGGATCCATGTTTAATTCATTAATCATTAGCATCAAATTCGACAATTACAGTGCACACTGATTGTGGAATTTCAAATGTAATGAGGGAAGAATTAACAAAGAAAAGGGAAAACCTGTTTCCCTGGCATACCGCTGCTCGCCGTGGGGGACAATGACATTGAGGGAGGAAGAGGCAGCAGAGAGCAGGGTGGCGCAGGTCATGGCAGATGGAGGCTGGAGCCTTCCTCCTGGTTGTGACTGCACAAGGTATTCCTTCGGGTCAGAGCAGGGTCAGTCGTCTCCTGCAAAAGGATGGGCATTTGGGTGGGGAGAAAGAAAAGCTCAGCTCTCACTTGCCTTCCCCACCCCACAAGGAGCCCCTGGGTGCGGGAGCAGCACATCCCACCCTGCCGCGGCAGGTTTCTGGGGACACCAAGGACACCCCCAGTGTCATCTTGTGCTCAGACACTTGGCAGGGAAGGCCTGCAGTGTGGTGTGGCGGTAAAGGTATGGTGCCTGCAAAATGAGCCCCCGTGATTCCTGATTGCCGCCGTGATTTGCCCGTAGTCCTGTGGCTGGTCTGATCCCTGCACGGTGTGGGGACCTGCTCTGAACATCTGTGGCTACCTCCCGTCATTTCAATGCGTCCTACCCCGAGGCAGGAACCCCATAACGCCTCTCTCTTGACGTTGGTGCCTGGGAACTCATTAGCAGGAGGAAGGCCAGCGCGGTCTTCCCAGCCCTGCCATATCCACTGGTGGGTCTGCTCATCTCAAGGACCGGGGCTGGTTGATGCCCCTGCCCAGCTGTGTCTGGGCCAGATGTGGAGATGCTCCTGCCCTCCCTCTAGACCTGCTACCACAGAGTCTCCTTCCTTATAGAAACAGGCACCTTCTGCTTCGTATTTTGGTGGCCTTTGCCACGTTGCTTAGCCTGAGGACATGGACAGGCCCTCCCTGGCACCTTGTGTCACCCGTCACAGCTGGGATGTTCCTGTTGTCACCTTGACTGAGACATTGGAACTGGCTGCCAGTTCCTCAGTGCGGAGCAGAGAGGTTTGATTTAAAACGGAGGTTTCTGGGGTGGTTTGCCCGGGCATTGGAGCTGGGGTCATGGCGAGCAGCTCCTCACAGGGGGTCTGGCCAGGCCCGATGCTCCTGCAGGAGCGAGGAGGTGGTGCTCCTCTGCACGGGGCCAGGAGCCTGGCATTAAACCACAGCTGGCCGGGATTCCAGCTTCCTCGCTTTGCTTTCTGTTCAGTCCCACTGGGAAAGTTCAGCCTTGGTTACTATCGTTCAGCCAAGGGCCAAGAGCTCGGATGTGGGGATGCCAAAGCTGAAAGGGAGAGGGGGGGTCTGGAGTTCATGGGTCTGGGACCTTCATCCTTCCCAATAATAAGTGAAAGGGTTGTTTGTAGTCTGAAGATGAAGCAGAGATCAGAGATTTAGTGAAATTTATCTGTAATTAATACTTTACATCATGAATCATGTATAAAATACTGCAAATTCATATGTATATTATAAATATTATAAATTCACTATAACATTCGTACGGTAACATCTCGCGAATGTTTATTGGGCTGCCTGAAGGAGGAGGATGAATCCAAATGGGAGGTTGGAGCCATTGCGTTCAGTGCTTTGCGCTGAGGAGAAGCTGGAAATGGCCAGGAGTTGGCGGTGGAGAGGAGGGGTCCCTCGGGGACCCACAGGGGTGACACGAGGCAGGACAGTTCTGCGATGCCCTGTTCTTGTGATGGACAGAAGCCTGAAGGACTGAGATGTGCTGGGTCAGCTCGAGGTTGAATTTGCTGGGCATATGCTAGAGTTGCCATGAATTTCACGTTTCCAAGTATTGTAACTCTTCTCTCAGGTATTATTACTTATATCTATAGAAGGAAAACTGGGGCAAAGAGAAGATAAACCCAAAATTGTCAAAGGCATCTGCTAACTCTGTGCCCCCAGTCTAGAGCTTAAGAATTGCTCTTCCTTTCCCCAAACTTAGCCTTTTTTTAGCCCTTTAAAGTGTAGCTGTGAGCAGTGAGCTCCTGTTTATCAGTCCTCAGAGTCTCCACCTGGGCACTCAGAGCAGGAGGAACACATTATTAGTGGCTGGTTTTGGTATAAGTGACTTGAACAGTAGTTCTGGGAAATTTGCGGCGGTGTACGGATTAGATCCTGGGTCCCCGAAGGAAATATTCAGCTCCTTAACCTTGGGCTGCCCCTGCTTTCCCTGCTGCCTTCTGCCTTGTTCTTCTGGGCACCTTGATCCTGCAAGAAGTCTTTCAGAGGTCTTGAAGGTAACAGACCGCCTCACTCCTCATCCTCCTCCTCCTCACCATCCTCAGGTGCATGCTGGCCCCTTGTCTGCCTGTCCCTGGTGTGGGCGGAGATGTGCGAGCGCCGTGCCACGGTGGCCTCTGTCCCTGGACAAAGTGGTTGGTCCTGCCAAGCTGCGCTGAGCCCCGTCTCCGCCATAGACCAAGGAGATGGGATTTCTGGAGGGGCGGTGGGTGCAGACACACTGGGTGCTCTGCGCCACTGATGGGGTGCAGACCAGTTCCCAGCTGGTCTGGGGCGCTGGGTGTCCTGCAGAGGTTGGAGCACGTCAGGGCAGCACTGCAGGCCATGTTCTTGGTTTAGTTTCACCTGAAATGCACCTATTTTCAGTGCTCAGAGACTGCTGGGGATGTGAGTCAAAGGTGCTGGCCTGGCTAGAGCTCAACACCGGAACCAGCTGGGCTCGGAGGCGGTGCTGCCATTGCTCCCTGGGCTGTGCCCGGCACTGCCAGCCTGCTCCAGGTCCTGCTGCCCCCCCCAGATCGTTCACATGGGCCTGTTCTGAGCCCAGGAGCTCTCCCTGCGGCTCCGGTGGCTAATGCAGGGTTAGCCCCATGGTTTGGGTTGTGCTGTTCCTGCACAACCTCCGAGTGGGAAACTGGTGATTCCGGATTGAGCCTCCGCTCCCTGCCTGAGGGACTCGGTCACCTGTAACATCTTTGGTCGTTCACAATATTCCATACTCCAGGAAAGTGTTAATTTTCTGTATGTTTCAGAGGGTCCATGAACTCTGGCTCATCCCCAGCTTTCGACAGAGGCCAGAAGGTCTCCACAGACCCTGGAGCGGGGTGTTTGCTGGCCCTGTCTCCCAAGGCTGGCTGTCCTGCCACCACCTCGCCAGCCCCCAGGGTGTGTGGGGCCGCGGCAGTTGGAGACTCAGGTCGTCTCTTGGTTTGGTTGGGTACTCGCAGGGTGATGGCAAACGGCTTCTCACACTCTCTCCATTTTTCCCTCTGTGGAATGGGAATGGGAATGCAGAGAATTCCTGCTTCCCGGAGCAGCACCGGCCCCTGCCACTGCAGCATGCTCTGTGTCCTCCCCACGGATCCCCGGGACAAAGCACGGCAGTGTGTTGTCCTTGAATTGCTGAGCAAGGCCACTGTCACAGGGCTTACTGGGGGGTGCTGTATCACAGTGGCAGTGGCATTTACTGCACCCCCAGGTTTTACCACAGCTTTGTCTCCCTTTCGGCGGGTGCTGACTCACGCCAGCGGTGGGGAAGCAGCCAAATGATTTTTCCCAAATGAGTCTGCCCTTGTGGGAGGAAGGAAATGTCTTCTCCTCTGGATGAAATCAGATGTGCTGAGGTGTTTGAGGTTTATCTGGGGTGGCAAAGGTGTCCCCAGTACCGCAGGTCTGCACTGGGCACCTTGGCTGGACCCGCTGATGTGTCGCTGTGAAGGCTCATGAGCTGCTCGGCTGAGAGACCGCATGCTCTGCGTCACTGCGCAAAGTCATTATGAGTTGAGCTAATTGAATTGTGTTTGCACCAGCCAAGAGAGGAGGGAGGTGGAGATTTGAGGCCGAGCGGTGAGGAGCAGATGAAACCCCTTAGAAACTCCACGGTCCCTCCACTGTCCGTCGCAGCTCCTCACTGCCAGGTCACGTCCCTCGAGTCTGTCCTCATTATATCTGAAGGCCGTTTTATCTGCACTTGAGCTATTATGTGAAAATACTGGTAGCCTGTTCTGTCACACAGAAACACTACTACTGCTGTATCATTTTCCAGCTTTGCTGGTGACTCTGCAGACATTTGCAAAGATGCTGCCGTTCTCAGAGGGCTGATGACTCAACTGTCCTGAGCGTATTGAGTGGCTTCATCTGTCACATGGTTTCCAGAAGGGCCTCACACTGCCCTTGTTGGAGCGCGGTTCCTCTGCAGAGCCAGCAAGCCAGGAATTGCTCCTGGGAGCAGAGCTGCCTGCTCCCACCCTTCCTGGGAGCTGTAGAAGCCATCGTCCAGCCATGAAGGTGAGGTTTCAGCTCCTGCCCAGTGGCCAGGGTTCTGTGTGCCAGCCCCGGTGTCTCTGTGAGAAGGACCTGCAGGTGCAGGCATGGAGGTGGAGGTCATAGAATCATAAAATTGCCTGGGCTGGAAGGGACCTTTCAGATCATCAAGTCCAACTGTCAACCTGGCACTGACAAACCCACCACTGACCCATGTCCCTCAGCACCACATCTGCCTGGCTTTTAAATACCTCCAGGGATGCTGACTCCACCACTGCCCTGGGCAGACTCTTCCAATGCTTAATAACCCTTTCAGTGTAAGAATTTTTTCCAATCTCCATCCTAAACCTCCCCTGGCACAACTTGAGGCCGTTTCCTCTTGTCCCATGGCCTGTTCCTTGGGAGAAGAGACCGACCCCCCCTGGCTACACCCTCCTTTCAGGGAGTTGTAGAGGGCGAGAAGGTCTCCCTTCAGCCTCCTTTTCTCCAGGCTGAACACCCCCAGCTCCCTCAGCCGCTCCTCACAAGACTTGTGCTCCAGATCCCTTACCATCTCCGTTGCCCTTCTCTGGACATGCTCCAGCTCCAGTGGCCACTCATGAGAGCATCCAGCCACACTGGGCTCTGCTGTGCATCCCTGGGCTGGGCCACCCTCCCCTCACCCTGCCCAGGGAAGGAGCGAGGCTGTGCCCTGGTTGCCATCTCTCCGGCCCATCTGCCTCCCCTGGGGCTCCCGGTGACCCAAGTGACCAGCACCGGTGTCGGTGTGGGCAGGGAGTAGCTCTTGCGAGGAACTGGAGTGTCCCCCACTCCCCACCCTGGCTCTCGCTGCCCTCCCTGATGGGAAACCAGAGATTGATTTTCTCCAACCCAACAGTATAATCACTAACCCTAATTAGAGATAATTACTGGGACTTGATACACTTATTACTTGCAAGAACGCTGAAGGAGCTGTGCATTGCAGGGCTGAGCAGGGAAAAAGGCCTGGGAGAAGGTGAGGAGGAGAGGAAAAGCCAAGAGGAGAGATGAACATGGCAGGCGGAGCCCGCCCAGGGACGGTGGCGAAGCCGAGGGAAGCCAGATGGGCTTCCTCGCATGGGGCAACCAGCCAGGCCATCGGCTGCCGTTGTCGATGTAAGCATCCTGCCTTTCCGAACATCTGGCTCTGGATGTCTTGCACAGGGCACCTGGAAAAAAGAAGAGGGTATAATTAGTAGCCACCTGTGAAAACCTCAGCATAAATAACTTGTCCCATGTTGCGAAGGGAGAGAGGGGTGATGGGGTCCTTGTGTTCTCCTGGGGTGGTTTTTTTCCAGAAAACCAGGCTTTCCCATCTCTACAGACCATGCAGGAGGAGAGAGGCAGGGGATCAACTTCTGACAGCCCTTTCTGCTGTCATCCGGTCTTTCTTGGGCACTGGCCTCCAGTCCTGCCCTGGGACCCCCTTCCTCCTCTGCTCTGCGCGACAGTCACACAGGGACAGTGCCAGGGTCTTCATTCTCTTCTGGAGGTAGGTATCCCAGAGCAAAACCCATCACTGGCAGACGAGGGGTAGGATCATCCTGGTATGGGCTTGCTCCAAAAAGAGTTTTTCATACGACTGAATCTTGCCGTTGTTACAGACCCACCTGGAGCCACGGGGTGGGTTTTGGCTGCTGAGGCGGCAGCGGTCCTTGCTCTGTCCCCTCCCGGGACCCATGTGGAACCTCAGGGTGACCCGTGGTCTCTCTGGGTATCGGGCGCTCCCGTGGCTGTGTTGCCATGTGCGTCTGTGGGCAAAGCCAGCAGGGGCGCGTCAAACATGGTGTGAGGGAATGGCTTTAGAAAGTGAAGTTATGTAAGAAAATATAATACAATTCCAGCCCGAGCTGAACGGCCTTTTCAGGCCGTGAGCTGTGTGCTGATGCTGGGGTGTCACTGCTCACTGCAATATTTGTCCGGGTCCATGCTTCTGCAGTGAACCCAGAACGTTCTGGGTGTGTTTCCTTCCTTCCTGCGATTTTGTGTTAGATCCGGTTTCCTGCTTCCAACTGTAAATGCAAATGGCGATTCATGTTGTTGCAGCCCATCGTGAGCATCTGTCTCCCACCGTCTTCTTGGGGATCCCTTTTGGACTTTTCTGGTTTATTTTAAACAGTAGTCCTTGTATATTTTCTGCAGCTTATGAGTCCAGGTTTCTACAGACACTGTGACACCTCATCACATTAACAGACCAGGAAGGATCTGAAACAAGGACCGTTTTTCCTTCATCCACGTGCTCTTTCCCAGCACTTTGGTGTGTGTGTCTCAGAAACAGTTTCTGAAGTATTTCACTATAACGTAGTGGAGAGTAAATTGCATTATCGTGGTGGTTCTCACTGGAGGACTTGGCCAAGTGACACTAAAGCTTCTTTAGGCTTTCTGGACCCTGCTGGTTCCAAGCAGCAATGCAGCTCCTGTGGGGAACGCCAGTTTCCCGCATCCAAGCAAATGGGGAGAATGAATCACAAACCTAAAATTTAGTAGTGGCTTTGGTAAAAGTAGCCTTGGCTTCGTTGTACTGGTGTTAGGCAGAGTAAATTTCAAATCAGAAATAGAGTATTAAACACACACACACACACACAAAAATATATATCCCAGCCAATTTCACAAAGCTGAAAGCAATTATGAGCCAGATCATTTGGGAGAAAGAACTTAAACAGGAAAAAAAAAAAAAGTGAAGCGTAATTAGGAGTTTTTAAAGAACATTTTACTAGATACCAAAAAGTTAAAATCAAAAGAAAGTTGCACTGCTTAAAAATGTATTAATCTGGGTTAAGAGGAGATGTAAACTATTCATTCTCTCTGTCCGGATAGCAGGGAATGCACAGGAACAAAAGAAGGTGGAGGGGAGCAGGCTGCATTATGCGGACATGTTCTGTATGTCTGCCTGTCTGTGTGAATATAAAGGCAATAAACGTAACAGCGACATAATAAAGTAATCGATAGGCATTGAGCAGAAGCCGAAAGCTCCAGCAGGTAGGTAGGTGGTGGCACCAGCATGGTCCTGCTTGGCCAACTGGAACCATGGGTGGAAGCTCTCGCTGCCATCAGCCCTTTGCCAGGGCTGGGCAGACGAACATCCGCCGGGAGTGATTAATGACGAGCAGCCCTCGAAGTGACCCTCTTGGCTTTGTGGGAAGCGTTCCAGCTCCTGCCGTTCCCAGACTTGCTCTGGTTACAGCTGCACAAAGGGCTTGTTTCCCCGTTTCATCTGGGTTCATTGCAGAGAAGTCATGCACCTTGTGCTTCCCCAGGCCACGTTCAGTCAAATCGAGGGAAGAAGCTAATACATTTAGCAGATTATGTTGTTGATTAAGAACAAAGTCACCAATGGGATAAAACCAGCCCACCACAGATGCCAGGCGCAGCGACCCACTGCTCTGCTCCACAGGGGTGCCCATGCCTCATCGGGTGGGGGGATGGACACCTCCTGCCCCATCTGGGGCTGCTTGGTCAGTGGGTTCTCCCTGAGGGGTGTCTCCGCTGCCCTTCTCCCGGGGGAAACCTGCCTTTCCCCCTCTCACAGCTGTTTCACTTGGAAAAAGGCAAATCCTGCATCTCGGTTCCTCCTCCAGCACAGATCCAGATGCTGAGCTCAGAGCAAATCCTGTGTCCTTCCTGGTGCCTTTTCCCCGTCCAATCTCCGTGGAAACGCGGTGGATCCCTTTCACCACCGCGTGCTGACTTTAGACTCGTCTTGTGCCCAGTGCTGGGTGAGCTTCTGCCCAAGTGTTTGCCTTGTCCACAGCGTCTTCATCGTTGTGTGACAATGGGTTTAGCCTTTGAATCATGAGAACAGTCACTGTTCTATCTTACCAGGTTCCTAATCTTCAACTCTTACATATTCCATGGAGACTGTACATAACACAAATTAAAGCGATGGATTTAGTATCCAAAGCTCATTTCCCAGCTCACCTTCCCCCATCTTGGTCAGTTTCAGGAGCCTACATTGCCATGGTTGCCCAAGGGGATACAGAAAAGGTAACCAGCAGCGTTAGAGACAAGAAAAGTTTTTCTTCGTTTATTAGGAACTAATGAATCCTAAAACCAGCGTCTGTTTGTTACTGTGTGGAAATAGTAGAATGGTTAACAAAGAAAAAAAAAAGGGAAATGTTCGGTGAGCACTTCTCTGCGGTGTCTGGGAAGAGGCAAGATGATGTATCTTATCACAGGATGATGAATTCTTCATATTCCGACTGTAATTAGGGAGCATATTAAACAGCAGGTAGGAGATTTAGACATGTTTGAATCAGCAAGTCTGAATTATTTAATTCAGGAATTCTAGAAGATGTGGTCATGGTCTTTCTGAAGTGTTGGTGGGATGTTTTGGGGTGGAGAGGACTTCTGGAGAGCTGAAGTTCCTGGATTTCATGTCTCCGTGGTATGAGGATGAAACCCATGGGTTGGAAAGGGCTCAGAGAATGGCTGTGAACACGATGGAACGCTCACAAAATGCGCATCGCAGTGAAAGATCCAAGGAGCTCGATTTGTTTAGTTTATCAAAGAAAAGGTTAAGACATTGTTTCAACACCATGTGTAAATACCTGTACAGGAACAAAAATCTGGTAGTAGGGAGCTCTTTATTAAGTAAAAATATATCCAGATGCAGTGATGGGTAGCTAAAGCAAGACAATTCAGACTGGAAGAAATAAGGTGCAAATTTCAACAGTGAGGATAATTAACCACTGGAACTACTTATCAAGAGTTGCTGTGATTTCTCCATCACTGACAATATTCTAATCAAGATTAGAAGATTTTCTAAAAGATATGTTGTGGTTCAGACAGGAGTAAATTAGTGGAAGACCTATGGTGTAATTTTATGCTCTGCAGAAAAGATGAGACAATCAGAGGGCTCCTCCTGGCTCCCTGTCCGGGTGTGCTCTTCCCCACACCACTCCGGCCGCCCTTTCCTGGCGCTGGAGCTGCCGGGTGGGTGGACAGGGAGTCCTCCACGGACTCTGGGTCGTGCTTGGTCAGGGCAGAGCTGGGCCTGGGGGAGGACTCAGTCTCTGCAGCCGCCTGCAGTTCCCAGGATGTCAGCGTGATTTTTGGGGGGGGACAGCCGTCACTGTAGAACCTCTTCTCAGGCTTCCTCAGTTTGCTGGGGTTCCTGCTAGCGCTACGTGGAGTCGGCCACCACCTGGACCAGAGATGGCCCTAGAGTGTTGGCTTGAGATGCCTTGGCTTATCTCATGTACCCCCGAGTTTTGGTTGGGAGATGGGAGTGTAGAATGGTAACCATGTCATGGTCAGCCCTTCCCCAGAGATGTCTGGACTTCGCAGAGGTGTTTCTCCCAGCAGTTCATTCCCACCAGGGATTAGCTTTGGTAGGAGCTGGGGTGTTACGCAGTCACTTGCCATGTTCATATGTCCAAAAATGTGCGCTCCAAACACAGGGCTAAGAATGGAGGGGGATTCCCCTGTGTCAGAGCATCTGTGAGGCCCAGTGAACGGCGATGGTTCCCACTGTGTGCAAGCTGGCAGATCCTGACGGCCTTGCTGAGGAGCAGGGCTGGGAAACCTTGGCTTCTGGCCGTTTGGGTTGGTGATTTCGCGCAGACATTTGCCGTTTGCAGAGCTGGGAAGGGCATCTGTGATCCCAGAACATGCCCCATGGCGGGGGGGGGGAGGGCTGTGGAGGTGCTCGGTGGTGTTGCCATCGCCCAAGGAGAACTTGGAAGTTGATGTCTTTCAAATGACATGTCTCCATCCATTGGTTGGTAAGAGCTAGCTGGTGGTTTTTGGCCTCGTTACTGGTAGGAGTTGTTAAAGAGGAAGGCATTGAGTGTGTCCAGCAAAACAGCCTGTGGTGCTTGGTCCAGAAAACCAGCCTGACGGAGACTCTCCTGGCTCCGGACCTGCTCCGAGAGCAGGGGCGGCTCTGGGAAAGGCAGCCATGGGGTGCTCCTGGGACGGCTGCATTCCTGCCGACACGGCAGCTCCCCGCCCACTGATGGAGAGCAGTGAATTATGTCTTTACCAGCAGGGATTTCACAGGTAGGCAGTTTAACCGGGCTCATTGGCTCTCACCTCCCCTCCAGAACCAGTTGGTTTCTTGGAGCTGAGGAGTTTCCCACCAGCTGGAGGTGGGTCCCCGTCCAGCCTGCTCCGTGTGTCCAGGAGCAGCGTGTTGGGATCCGGAGCAGCCGCACTGCTGCCCACGCATGGCTTTTGGGGACGTTTGAGACATGCTCTGGCTGCAGACACCAGCAGAGTGTTTGAGAGTCAGTACACTAAGGTGACTGGCAGTAATTCTGATTTTTATTTGGCCACAAGTACCTTAAAGGTTTTGGTTCTGGGCAGTGGTGACCAATGACTCTTTGGGGCATGGTTTGGCAGATGGTGAATAGCGTGAATCTGCAGTGGGTGTCGGTGGTGGTGGCAGGAGGTAGAGCTGATGTGTCCCAGTTTGGTTTCTTCAGTGCTAGTCATGTTTTGTGTGTTCAAGGAAGAGAAGGAAATAGTCCTTTCCTCAGTGAAGTGGTCAAGGAAGTCAGTATTTCTGTATTTCTCCTGCTAAAAACCTACGTGTCTTTGCATGTCCCTACACTTTGTGTGGCTCTTGCTGGCAGTCTGCAGAAGCTCTGGATGTGGGCAGCTGGGCCCACAGGATTAGTGAGAATGGAAGGTCACCACCTTTCTCTTCTGTACCCATTCCACCTGGAATTAGCTTTTTTGAGGTGGTAGGTTGTGCGTGAGGATGTAGGTGAGGTATCAGCCTGGCTTTGAGCAGGATTGTGTGTGTTTCCCAGTTACATGCAACACACCTCCTCTTGCACACGTGTGTGACAGTCGACTGTCATCACCGATGACATGGTTTGGGGACACTTTGATGGGGCAAAACTTGGGGAATTCCTCCATTCTTGTCACTGGGCTGCGATCCAAATCCCATGGAAAACAGAACGTACTTTCCCAGGGTTAGCATTTTGTGCTAAATATATTTTGGTGTGGTTTTGTTATCTCACTGTTCAGAATGATCTAGTGCTGCAGGACATCTTCATGGCCAAAATACTGGCAGTGCTTCCAACTTAATGTCACCAGGAAATTTCACTAGAACCCATGTATTATTTTGCCAAATCACTGTTGAAAATATTAAATTTTTCCCAAAGATCTTCAAGTGTCTCTGCAAATGATCTTCCCCTTTCTGCTAGCTCACCATTACCCGGTTACCTGAGCATCCACACCTTAATGAAGAATTTCCAGTTTGCTTTGACTGAAGGGTTTTACTGGAGCGCCGGGGCTGCCACACTCCACGCTTAGAAAGATGACGTTCTGTTTGCAGGTCTCTTTCCATTTGCTGCCATCTCATCCCTTAGGCTTTACTGAAAAAGGCATCACGAAGCCTTGCCTGCTGGTGAGGTCACACTAACATGACTACATGGATCTCTTTTTTGGGGGGGTTGAGGAAATAGCGATAGGGAGAACTTTGCTTAAGGGACTGTAGGCAGGGTCAGGGAGAGTTCAGCTCCTGGAGGCTTTGGCTCAGAGAGGCACTTAGTATTTTGCATTTAGCCTTTTATTCACCTTTCACTTTGCTTGCCTAATTTAAAGGGAGCATATCCAGCAGCTGCCAGTGGTGTCGCTTCTAGAGGGACGCAGTTCCCGAGGGCTCTGGCCTCGTAGGGAGCACCTTGTGGATCCCCAGGAGGAGCCAGAGGTCGGTGAGCCGAGCGTGATGCTGGGCTGCCAGGACGTATCTCTGCTGGTGGTGTAAAGTGCAGGGAGCTCCCGGACAGACCCCAGGGGTCAACAGAAGCTGTTCCTGGAAGTCATAGCAGCACCGTTTCATTTCAAATTGACATTTTCACATCAGTGCCAGTTTTTCGTGGTCCGGGCTGCAGCAGGGCAGGCGCGGGATGCAGGGGGCTCATGCCAGGCGCCTGTGCAGGGTTGGATGATCTGGGCTCTGAGCACAGCTCAGCAGCTTTCCCAAGTGTGTCATCTTCTGCACACGCTTGGTGTCGTTCAGGCTTGGTGTGGGTCACACTGCAGCCATGGCCACCTGCCCTGGTAGCATACTGTGGTCCTGGGTGGCCACCAGTGAGCTGAGTGGGGCTTCAGGCAGGCTCTGGAGGCAGCTGGGGTTGCTGCTCTGCCCGTCTGACCGCAGCAGACCTTTCCTGCTGCCCAGCCTCACACACTGCTGGAGATCCCTCGCTGGCGATAGGTTTGGAGGGTGCCTTGGCCACAGCAGGTCGGTGCGTCCCTGGGGCTGGTCAGGGCTGGGGCACTGGGGCGTTTATGGCAGCCCACTCTGCTCCTCCTTGGAGCGAAGGAAGGGCAGTGCCTGGGGTGGGGGTGCAAGGGGTGAATCTGGGCTCCCGGGGGCTCTGCAGGGCTTTCCCCTCTGCTGGGGGAGCTTCTCCCAGGCACAATGTGCTCCTGCTGTTTGCCTCCCGCTCCTCCATGGCCACGGTCATAGACACGGGCTGAGGGTGCAGCCTGGCTTGAGGACACCACCTGAGCTCTGGAGGCAGCCCAGCCCAGCCCAGCCCAGCCCAGCCCATCCCAGCAGTGCAGTTCCCAGGACCCAGCTCTTCCCAGTCCCAGGAGAGCAGCGTTGTCCCTGCTCCAGTGGCAGCAGGCTCCCTCCCACGAGGAGGCGAGAGGAGATGGATGCGGCAGTCAGGAGCAGAGCGCCAGCTAATTACCCTTCCGAGTGTGTCTTGTAAATTAAGGGCTAATTAGAGGCAAAGTCAGTGTCATGGTTTTACACGTGTTTCTGTGGCGCTGAACAAGGGGAGGGAGGGGGAGTGTGCAGCAGCCGGGATGGAGGCAGCTCTGCCTCTCCAGCCGGGCAGGGTCCCCGGCACCACAGGGCTGCAGGGCACCACGGAGCTGCAGGGCACCACAGCACCATGGAGCACCATGGCATTGCAGGGCTGCAGGGCATCATGGCACTGCAGCACCACATCGGCGCTGCCGGGGCAGCAGGACCTGCAGACAGGGCTTATGGATCGTCCCTGCACAGTCAGCAGGGAAAGAGGATTTTTGGTCCAGGGTGGGACAAGGAGGGTGGGAGGCACCCACCGTGCAGTCGATGAACAAAGGGTGGTCATGGACGGTGAATGAAGGGCACTGGTGGAGGGCAGGCATGCCTGGTGCAGGGCTGATGGCCCACATCTCCCCCCCATTCAGTGCTAAGGCCTTTGATCTGCCTTCTGGAGGGGGTGATCTGGGCTTCTTGAGCCATCCTTTTCAGGCATTTTGGCACATCAGGCACCAGGGACATTCAAATCACATTTCCTAGGTTTTCATGGAAACAGCAGAGACAGAAACATAACTTTCTGTACAAAATCTGGGGCTCCATATAGGATTTTAGAGCTCTGCCCTGTGTGGAGGGTGGCTGAGTGCTGGAGTAGGTGGCCCAGGGAGGTGGTGCAGTCTTCCCCCTCAGCGGTAATCAAAAACTGACCAGACACAGTGTGGGGTGACCAGCTGCGGGTGGCCCTGCCTGAGCAGGGACAGGACAGGACGACTGGCATTCTGTGAGAGCAAAGTGAGGCAGGTTTTACACAGGGAGGACACGGTCAGGAGAGCTGTCCTGGCTGGGGCAGACCCCACGGGGACCCACTCCTGCTCTCCAGTGCTTCTCTGAAGGGGTCCCACTCACACACCAGTCTATGAGACAAGCTGCCCGGTTTCCCTCAGCCTGGCTCCTTGCCTGTCCACGGGTTGGCTGGCTCTGGCAGGGCTGGGGCAAGCAGACGGGTTAGGCTGTGGATGAGTGTGGCTGCGGCTGCAGCCGGAGCCCTTCAGTAGGCTCTGCATCTTCCATGGGCAGAAGGGCTGGTGTTGGAGTCCCAGCCCAGCGTTTGCGCCTCCGGGCCTGGAAGGAGGACAGAGCAGGGAAAGGGACCCTTTGCTTGCCCCTGATCCCCCCGAGCACTTGCTCTGTGGTGGCTGGAGCCGAATGCCCTGAAGGAAGGCACAGGAATGTGCTCGTGGGCAGGTGTAGGGTGATCCCTCTGGGGCAGCCTTGTCCTTAGCAGATTGCCTGCAGCCTAAAGCAGCGAGAGCTCTGCTCCCTGCCAGAGCTGCTCTGTTTACTATTCTGGAAATTTTGGATATTTGTAATGCAGAAACACTTGACCCATTTTGAATCTCCAAGAGATCTTGTCTTCCATGACAGCCTTCAGTCCCAAAAATGCTCCTTTCCTGCGGGGTTCAAGGTCTGGGCTCAGCTCAAAGAGTTTCCAGGTGGTGGGAAGAGGCTTTTCCACCCACGATCCCCACCTTACAGACATCCCATTACTCTCCCCCCATTTGTCCCTGTGATGTCCTCCGTGTGATTTTTCACTCGCCCCTAGTGCCTAGAAATACAACAATGGTTGTATTTCTTGCCAGGGACAGACCAGAAGTGAAGCAAAGGAGTGGTGGTGGGCACACTGGCTACAGTGGGGTTGGTGTTTGTCTGGGTGCCTGAGGCTGTTGTGGGGATTGTGACCAGACCCAGAACTCTGGCTGGAGGGGAAGCTGTGAGCCAGAACGCCCAGCTCTGCATCCAGGGGTGCTGCCTTAAGATACGTCAGGCTGGGTGTCCCTCCGAGAAGCAGTGTGTGCTCTTCTCTCAGCACCTTTGGGGGGCAATGGGCTGGCACCCCTGGGAGAGGAGAGCCAGGGCCCCCTGTGACATGTTGCACCAGGTACAGGGCAGCTTTTTCTCCTTCCATCGCGCTGCAGCAGCTGCAGCAGTTCCCTGCTAAATCCCCCTCTCTCTCGCAGGCGCTCCCCACTCCACCAGCAGCACCTCCCTGCACTCAGAGCGCTCCATCAGCGGCATCAACCTGGTGGGCTTCAGCTCCAAGCCAGACGGCATGCACCAGCGCTCCTACTCCGTCTCCAGCGCGGACCAGTGGAACGAGGCTGTGGCTATCCCCGGCAGCTGTGCCAACCCCTGT
Source organism: Tringa tobata (assembly GCA_033628505.1). Classification (NCBI taxonomy): domain Eukaryota; kingdom Metazoa; phylum Chordata; class Aves; order Charadriiformes; family Scolopacidae; genus Tringa; species Tringa tobata. The sequence goes on along the minus strand of JAHREE010149078.1, from coordinate 20,522 downwards.
GAGTAGCCCTTCCCAGCCCGCTCCCCCAGCGGGGGGAGGTTTGTTTTGATGATGGGCTGGTCCTGCCCCAGGTCTGCCAGCCCTGAGTATGCTCCTGGGGGTCAGACACAGCCTTTGGGACCGTGTCGGGACTGTCCACCTCTGTGAGGGTCAGCTGGGGGTCCAAGCCCAGGGAGAAGCTCTCTGGCTGGGCTCGGTGGAGCAGTCTCCCTTGGCCGAGGGATGCTGCCCTGTGGCAGGGCTGCTCTGGCCTTGCTCCTCCACCTGCCCCACTCTCAGCTCACCCTGCAAGGAGGAACAATTGCTTTCCCCCACCTCAAGGCCTCCTCAGCTCCCCCAACGCCCAGATTTTGGGGCAGTTGAACGAATAGGAGTAATTCCTGTCTCTGGAGCACACACTGAGCACGGCCCGCCCCCTCCCCCCACGCTCACTCGCTCTCTGTGATGTTTCAGGACAGTTGAGTGAATTAAAATAATTCATACATTTCCCAACGTAGCCACTTTGCCGAATTGGAAAATAAATGCTTTTGTGCTGCATTCATCACTCCTTCGTTCCTGGCTCTGCCGCCGCACTAAAAAAGCAGTTAAATGCACATCAAGAGTGGAGGAGCCATTTCCATGCCTGCTCGCCCCTTGTAGTTCTCATTAGCGCGGCAGCCGCCCCCCCGCTCGGTCCCAGGGGCTTTCGCAGTTTAAAGAGAGCCTCTTTATGATCATTACCGGAGTCCGACTGTGCGGGCGCCATTTGCAGCTGAGGAGGCTCCTCATTTGTAACTGTGAAAAACTATCAATTTCAGCGCGCCTGATGCAGCGGCTCCATCATTGGCCCCATCAGCTCCCTGCTGGAAGCGAATTAATCAGACTGTTACTGCTGATGGGGCAGCGCAGGCGACGGGAGCGGAAGGGCGCAGCTCTGAGCATTAATGTGCCGGCGGCCCCCCTGCCCCTCACCTCGGACTTGGGGTGCAGTGGGGCAGCCTCTGCTTCTCCGGCGCCCGAGGAAGCAGGGTGCGAGGGGGGACAGCCGCTCTGCACACCCATTCAGACACGACTGCGTCTGCCAGGATGCTGTGGGGACGGTCCCCAGCTCTGGGAGAGGGGTGTCCCCACCGCCAGCGGCACTATGCCCACAGGAGCCATGGTGGTAGCAGTCCTCTCCTCCTGCCAGCAGCCCCCCACGGACCTGGTGTGGCCAGGGTATCGCAGGACACACCGGGCTCTGCGCCCTGTCCTCCTAAAGCGATCTGCCTCTCACGTGCAGAGTAACCCGGAGATGGGCACAAACGGGAGCTATGATGCTGCAGCTTCTCCCCATGACGGGGAGGGGTGGAATGTGGACTAATTGTGTGTCTCCAGCGCTGGTGGCTGCTCATCCCCTCTGCCCGGGTCCTGTTGCACCCTGCCGGACCCTGAGCCCTGTGGGTCAGCCCTGCCCTGTGTTAGTGACATGTCAGCTGTGCTGAAGGGTCCACGGCGTGAGGGGGGCCACCAGCCCGTCTGTCCTGGTGGTCTCACAGTCCATCCCTCACCTCATGGCACCATCGCCATGGGGACAGCAGTGACGGCCTCCCTGTCTCCCACCAAACAACCACTCAGGGCTGTCGAGAAAGGGCCAGGGCAGGCAGAGCCCCTGGAGCAAACCTCTGGCCCCAGGGGCCAGTGAGCGGCTCCCTGGGCTCCTGTCCCCATCGGAGCAGCCGGGCTCTGCGTGCCTGCATGGCCAGGGGCTGGCAGGAGAAGTGAGATTGGTGTCAGGAGTTGTCCCCACCTCTGCTGCAGGGCTGGGCGATGCCGGCGTCCCCCATGCCGTGCTTGGACCCCAGCAGTGCCGCTGTGTCTGGGCAGCCCTGGTCTGAGCTCTCCACCAGGGTCACAGCCCTGAACAGCGGGACAGGGTGGGGGTTATTCCTCTGCTCGGAGCAGACGGTGCAGGGATGGGTGCCCCCACCAGCTGTGCCCTGAGGAGCGCATGGAAGAGGGGTGGGACCGGCCACATGGGTCGGGCAAACGTGCTCCAGCACATTTTGTGTTGGTCCTTCATGGGAGGACCTCACAGCCCACCCGTGGGGACCCAGAGGCTGCCCACATGGCCACTGGTTTGGAGGGGGAAGCAGGAGGTCCCAGGGGTGCCTGCAGAAGGTGCCCAGGGTGAGATGGGGACCTGGAAGCCCCTGGGTGGGTCAGAGAACCTCTCGTCTGTCCTGCTGGAGAAGAGGCAGCAGAGTGAGCAATACCTCTTAGAGGGAGCGTAGCTCACATTCTGCCCCCACCCTATTGCAGTCCTGTCCCCGTTCCACTGGGGGCCCTGGCAGCCCCCAGCTCTGTGGCATTAGCTCCTGGGCACTAAGGGCAATGGGGACATGGGCCATCTCTGCTCTGCGGAGATGGAGGTGTCACCTCACCAGGGAGCTGCAGAAGGGCACAGAGCCTCACATTGAGTGAGAGGGGGGCAGGATGTGTGGTTCAGCCCCAGGGGTGTCCTGGGGAGCAGCTGGGCAGCAGAGGAAGGCTGGATGCACCACGTGTAACCTCCATGAGAAAGTTCAGGTCCCCCGCGACATCCAGGCTGGGAGCTGAAGGTGCCTCACACCTGCTCAAAGCGCAGTCCTGTTGAACGGTACCAGTAATTTATATTTATAAAAACGGAGTCTGAATTTATTAGATTTATCTCTCTTAATTGTCAAGGGTGAACTATTTCCCTGTGGATAAATAGCAGCAGAAACTCCCCACCAGCATGTGTCAGATGTAGTAGAAATCAGGGACAGGAGAGCTCTGTTGCCACATCCTCTCCAGCCATATGAGGGGTGTGCGGTGTGTGCCAGACCTCAACCTGGGGCAGCTTCTGGCCGCTGCCGGTGGCCTTCTCTGGCCACTGCTGGCTGTTTGTCTCAACATACGGAGCCAGAGCTGCTCCAGCAAGCCAGTGTGACCAAGCAGGGCTGGAAAGGGACAGTTGGGTCAGGCTGGAGTGGGAGAAGGACCAGCCAAGCCGCAGGCAGCCCTGCCGCAGGAGGGTCCTGCCCTTGTTAGACACTGTGATTGCTTTCCTAATTTCAGGTGCCACCAAATGTGGAGATTGGAGGCTAGGACTTGGTGGGAGGCACTGGGTTGTTGCAGAGAGGAGGGTGAAGTGCCTGGGGGAGACATGGGCTGGGACCGGGGCAGCCGGACATGCCCGGAGGGTGGGTGGACACTGGCGAGGCAGGAGTGTCTTTCGGAGAGGGTTAACAGTGCAGAGAGGGCTCCTGCGCCTCGTTGCCTTCCCCGGAGTCTGCATTTTTATGCTGATTGGAAGCCTGCGCTGTGTGTGCTGCTGAAATTGAATGTCAGGCTTTTGATTTTGTTGCTGGTCTCTAATGAAATTTGACATTTAATGGTGAGTGCAGCGGCAGCGTGTGTGTGTGTGATCGGAGCTTGATTAGCGCGCTCTAATTGACAGTAATTAGGCAGCTCCCTGATTGTTTCTAATTCTGCTATTAATTGTAAGGAACAGTATGATTGAGGATAAATTTGGTGCGTTGCTGCTGGGGATGCAGCTTCTTCAGCTCCGTATCGGAAGCCTATTGAGACCATCATGCTCAGGTTCCTGAGCGTGGCAACCCCAGTCACCTCCTCTGGCAGAGTGGTGCCAGGGGGCACCGAGTCTTCTGCAGCAGCACCGCCAGTCCCGGGACCGGGATCTGCGCTGGGGGGACCCAGAGCCCCTCCCGGGACTGTCCCTTCCCTGAACGTGTGCGTGGCCCCATGAGGACGCTGAGCGGACCGGTATGCATGGGGTCACCGCTGCGGGGCTGGCACATAAAGCTGCCCCCGGTGACACCGCGGTGCTTGTCCTGGACACATAGATGCCGGTGCTGTCAGTGTGTGACCGTCCCAAGTGAATCCCAGCATGTCCAGCCTGACCCTACCGAAGGAGCCTGAGCTGGGGTGGGAGCTGCCCTGTGCAATGGGGCTAAGCCCAGGTACCATCCTGCCTGGTGGGGATGTGCCTTTGGGCACTGGACTGTCTCTGTGTCTCAGAGTGCTTGGCTGTCTCTAGAAGGAGCAGACTGTCACTGTCTCACTGTATATCACTTTCTTTATCTTTGTTCCCAGCTAACGGTACTGCCGATTCTCTCAGCTCCAGCCCGAACATTTCCAGTGCTGCCAGCCCCAAGCTGGAGCCGCCTCCATCACCACACGCAAACAGGAAGAAGCATCGCAGGAAAAAGAGCACGGGGACAACACGGCCCGATGGCCCCAGCACGGCAGCAGAAGGTAGGGAAGGTCTGCTGCCTGGGGCAGCTCCGCCAGCTCAGAGCACCCGGCAGCCAGGGGTCCTGCCGGTACTCATCAGGGACCTGGGGCTCAGGGTCTTCCTCCTCCCAACTGGCTTGTGCTTGGGCAAAACGGAGCAATGCATCCCTCTCACTCTGCCCTTGATTCCTCACCTGCAGTGGAAGCAGAACTGCCATCGTGCCCCTGACTGCACATACTACTAGCAGTAATAATAATTATTAACGGTGTTAGCAGAGCTGAGGGCACACTGCCTGGTTAAGGAATGCTTAACTGCATTTCAAATGCACAGACACTTCCTACCATAAGAAAGAACCTACTTCTGTTTGCTTGTAGATTTGCCAAACTTTCATTATTTAAAAGACCTGTCCTGGCCATCTGCCCCAAGGTGAGAGGTTTTAGAAAAATTTATCTCCTTCAGGAAACCAGTGGAAGATGTAGACACTGCTTTGCCTGAGCTAAAAGTACTGGTGGTTTTGCTGTTGAGAAACTTTGGTGTCTGTGCAAGGGGGCCAAGGCCTGGCAGGGAGCCTGCGAGGCACAGGGAAAGGCATTTTGCTGTGAAAAGCCATCCAGGTTTGTCTGGGTAGAGATCAGCTTGGCAACCACTTTCCCCAAAGCCTGCATCTATGGTTGTCTTCAGTGGGAAAAGTGATCTCCAGACTTTAAGATTTGACTTTGTCCTGGATGATCCTGTCCCACAGCACTCAATAAGCTTTTGTAGTAAACCAAAATAAAGATGTAATTCAGATGGCTAAAGGCAGGGGGAGAGGGGTTGAGTACCAGTGTTTGAAACTCATGGCTACTGTAAAAAAAAAGGGAAGATTTTAGCCTGTACCTGACAAAGCACACTGCGGCTGTGCTGGTGCCTTGCTCCAAATCCCAGGTCAGGCCAGAATTCCCATGGCAGAACAGCTCTTCTTCAGTTCTCTCTCTCACAAACATGGTGTTGACAATCTGCACAGGAGCTGCGTGTTTCTGTTGTTCCGTCATCTCTGTTGTAGTTACCTTTACCTGGAGACCACTGAGTTCAGGAAAGACATTCCCTTTGCGGTGGTTGATTCAGGTATCTTGGACATCCTTTGAATCTGTAACACACACTGGGTGTCTCAGGGAAAGCAAGAAGTATTATCTGTATTTACATTTTGTTAGCCAACTGACACATTCTTAGCTCTGGGTGTACACTGACCCTTCAGACATGTCACTGCCTGTCCCCACATCAGCTCTGGCTTTGCAGTTCTCAGCCCGGTGCTTTGGCAGTGGGGTAAAAAGAGGGGAAAAGTGGGGTACCCAAGAGTAGAATGACTTTGTGCCTGCACCTGAAACTAAGAAAGCCTGTGCTAAAGTACTGTGTCCCATCCTGTAAATCACACTCCAACAGAGCATGGAAATGCTGGAGAGAGTTGTAAAGAAAGTCCCAAAACTGACTTGGGTCTGATGAACCTGTTTATGATGTGGATATTAAAGTTTTCAGCTTACCAGAATGAAGGCAGGGAAGCAAAGGACTGATGTTTTTGGTACTTAGAGAGAAAGAAGTCTGGTCCTGGCTCTGCACAGCTGGCGGGTGCGTGAGAAGATGCAGGGGCTGGGATCTCAAGTTGCACAAAACTGAAGACAGTTTCTCAGTGGAAAAGGTAGTGTGGGAACACTTTTACGAAGCAGTAGCGTGGACTAACCACTGCTCAAAGTCTTAACATTAAATACGTTACTTTTCCCCAAGGTGTGTGTGATCCATCCCTGGCAGAATTCCCTGCCCTTTGCATCCAGGTGGGCAGACCTGGTCATTGCTACCCTCCTTGGTGGGTCCCCAGTCCATGAATCTTTGAGCCAGCCCAGTTTTCTGTCATTTCACAGGGAGTTTTTGTCAGACGTGCTCGCTCTTGCTGTCTTTCCGTGTTTGGCGGTATCCTTGGAAGGTGCAGTGACCGAGGCTGCACAAAGTGATGATGTGGTGCCTCCTGATGTGTACAAGGGCATCAGGATATTTCATGATACTCCCTGCCCTGGTCCTTGACCGTGGGGGTGTGCTGGGCAGAGTCTTGTGCCATTTGCAGTGATACCCAGCCCCTGTCTTGGGCTGATACAGTTAATTTAGAGCCCTGTCAGGTACTGGAGTAATGTAATTTTTTCCTGCAATGTGCATTACTTCGCATTTATCAACATGGAACTTCATTTGCCAGGGAAGTGTCAGTTACCAAACTTCATTTGTCACCTTGTGCACAGACCTTGCATGCGGCTGCTCCTCCTGCAGCCAGGAGCCTCTGGCACCAGAACCAGGAGCAGGAGAAATACCTCTTGCACCCCACAGTCCTGCTGCTGCCGGCACACGTGTCAGTGGTGCTTGGTGCTCCGGTGCAGTGGCGGGGAGGCGTGCGCTGGGTCAGAACATCTTCCGCATAGGGTACTGTACAGTGGGGTTTCTGGCTTTTTGGGTGGCTTTTCAAAAACTTACCTTGTATTTATTTTTTTATGTAATCTACTATATTAGAAAACTGATCCAGTGGCAAAGTTGGGCTTCCAAAGGCTGAGGGAGCTCTGCCATCCTCACACGTCACCCCTCTGAGGAGAGGGGGACATCTTTGGAGAGGGTCCTCATATATCCCTGTGCTCAGTGCAGATTGTGGAGCTGAATCACACACTCTGACTCAGGTAGTTGATCGATCCCCATCTGCTGTACGTCTGGCTGGCGCTGGGTCTCCCTGCCTGTGGTGCCTGCCTTGGACAATTAATTTTGTCCCTCTCCTGCCCGGGATTTCTCCCCGGGGCTGATGCAGCTCTGGGTGCTGCGGCGGCTCATCACCAGGACCAGGCAGCCCAGGGCAGATCAGAGGAGTGGCCCCAGGACTGATGCTGCGGGTTGTCAGCTTTTGAGATGCTCAGGTTGGAGTCTCAACCAGGTCACTGTCCTGCCTGGCAGCTGCCTTAGAGATGGAAACTGGCAGCAAGCAAATAAGAGATAATGAGTCTCCGTGTGAGGTTCCTTCCCGATGTCTTAATGGTCAGCGATTGGTTCCAGCTGGGAACCCAGGGCTGAGCATTGCCCCACATCATGGGCACGACTGATGACTTATGTCATGGACTGGTGTCCATAAGTATGCCTGATTCTTCCCTGAATCCTTTTTAGCTGCTTTTGAACAGTTACCAGCAGTTTTTTTTCACAGCAGGATAATTTGAGCTTTTTGCTTTCATGTAGGCAACACAGTGCAGGTGTAAAAACCGCTGTGTCGAGCAGGGCTGCCATGCTCCGTGGTGGAGCTGCCATCCCCGATGGTGCTTGTCCCACTGTGAGGGCATGTTGTCCTGGGAGGAGTGTGGGGGACAGCCTACCTCTCCATGAGCTCGTGCCAGCGTGGCTGTGCCGGCATGGGGAGTACCACCACCACCAGAACCCCCAAAGCCTCCTGCCAGAAGACCCCACATCAGGCCGGGCACGGTGTCCAGCTCTGCTCTCCATCACAGCATCTCTCCCAGACAGGAGCAGCAGCCGGGGAGCGCGGAGGAGCCCAGCTTGGGCTGCATCCAGGGCTGCCTTGGAAAGATCCCAGCCTGATGGCTGCATGTGCAGGGCACAAGTGTCTCAGGTTAGCATCCTGGGAAAGTTGGTGAGGTCTGGGGATAAATTGCCATCAGTTTATCTCATTTAGGAGGTAATCAGAGCTGGGGACGTGCAGAGCAATTGAATCTTAGTTGTTCTGAAGTATCATAAATCAAACGAGCTGTTGCTTTTTTACATGGTCGCATGTTAAAGAGAGCGCAGTGTCAGGTTGCTAGGGAGCATCAGCAAACTATGGCAAGCGTGGTATTGGGCTGCCGGGGATGTCACCAAACCAGAGTGCGGCTCAGGCTGTCAGGGAGCACCCACAGGCTGGCAATCGTGGTGTCAGGCTGTCAGGGGACGTCACAGCCACCCCAGGAGGAGAGGGGCTTGTCACTGCAGTGGGGTTGCAGCCTCTGCTTGCAGGCACCATCAGGAAGGTCTGCTTGAGATCAAAGCCCAGCAAAGCGCCGCGGGCAGGCGTGTCCTGTCCTGCCCCAGACCAGCCCAGAGCCCCACTGCAGCCATGCCCCCCCTGTGCCCGGGACCCCCATTTGGGGCAGCCAGGAGGGCCGCAGGAAGCCACCAGGCACGTCTGAGGGAGGGAGCACCTTTGCGACGCTCCCTGCGCCAGCATCCCCATGGCTGCCAGAGCTCCAGGGATAATGAACTTCTCATGTGCTTAAAGAGTGATGCAGGGTGCATGGCGAGAAGCTGACAGCCCCTTAATGTGCTTCTCAGTGGCGGCCAAACGACGCGGTTTTGTCTTTGTTTTTTAGTTTTAAAACCCACGGGAAATTGATGGCCAGTAAAGAGTTGTGTTGGGGCGATGTGCGTGATTAATACCAACTGTCAGGGGCTGTTGGAACCCAGTCTCGGTGAGCTGGGCGTGCGGGGCTGAGCGGCACTTACCAGATTGCTGGGGATTCCAGCTGCCGTTGCTCAGCTCCGGCCTGTCCCACGCAGCTCGTGTCACCCATGCGCTCGCTTCCGCCAAGCCTCTTAATTCAGTGCTAACGAGTCACTCCTGCTCATTATGGACTCCACGAGCTCTGTCCTGGTGGGAGGAAAGCAGCCTGTGCCCTGCCGTCGCCACACCACAGCCAATCCCCCATCAGCTCCATACCCCCTCGTTCTGTGGTTCCCAGGGGGACCTCACACAGCTCTGTGTGTTGTTCAGCTCCTCACACAGCCCTGTGTTGTACAGCTCCTTGTGCAGCTCTGTGTGCTGCACAGCCCCGTGTGTTGTACAGCCCCTTGCACAGCCCCTCACACCATTCCATGCTGCCCTTGAGAGATCCTTGTGCATGCCCATATCCCCGCTGGTGTGACTTGCACCAACCCTTCCCTCGCACCATGGAGCCTGCACTGTCCTTGCGCTCCCTCCTGTCCCCACAGTGGGACTCTCCACCCCAGTGCTTGCCCCCCACGTGGCCTGTGGCTGCCTCCCAGCCCCACAATGGTGTGAGCACACACTGTACCCCAAGCGGCATCCGCTCCCCCACCATATACAGAAATGACACTCCTGGTCTCTTGCGGTGACCCCCACTGCACATCACAGCATACCCTGCAGTGTCCCTGGGGGTTACCTTCCCTTCCTTCCTTAGCTGTCCTTCCCCACACATGCACTCACACACTGGGTGCCCCCCCAACGTGCCCACTGTCGTGCAGCTGAGTGTGCCTGTCTCTGTGCAGAGCTCCCCCAGTGCGGGCAGAGCGGGCAGCACGGGGCAATGGGAGCATCTCAGCACCCCGAGGCACTCGGGGGTCTGGGGGCACTGGGATGGACCCCACTGCACTGTGGGGTCTCCATAGCAATGTTCTGGCTGCAGCTCTCCCGGCGGCTCGTCGCTGCAGAGGGGGCCTGTCCCCAATGCACTAATACAGGTTAGGAATATTGGGTTTAATGATCTGCAAAATGAGGAGGCAGCGAGCTGACATTTACGAATGGTGCTGCATCCTTCTCTTCCCCGACGCCTGCTAATTTGTTGATATCCCAAACACCTCATAATGATGTGGTACAGTGGCAGCTTGCAAACAAGCATTCCCAGGCTGGGGGACCTGCCGGCCGCCTCGCTCCTGGACACTCTTCACAGACTTGGCAGCCAGAGAGCGGAGCTGTGGGACAGGGACTCCCCACACCAGAGTCAGCCCCTGGGTCCCTGCCGTGCGCCCCACACACTGGAGGTGTCCCTCCATCCCTCCCTGTGTGAGAACCCACTCGCCAGGGCATCCAGAGGCACCGCTGCCACCTCAGCCCCAGGTGGGATACGGGGTGGGAGCAGGACAAGGACAGGGCAGAGGGAATGGCTGGAAGTGACGGGAGCCAGAGGAGAGTGGAGGCGACAGAGGAGCTTCTGCTTCGAGAGCGGGACATGGCTCAGCGTGAGCTTTTGCTGAACTTGAGCGGGGTTCTGCTCCTTCTTCCTCGACCTGCTGGGGTGCGGGGGAGGCGTCCCCCCGTCCTGCAAGCAGGGCAGGGGCTGTGTCCCATTTGCTCAGGGAAGGAGCCGGCTGGCAAGGAGGGCTCTCCGTGCCTGAGAGGCTGGCATAGAAGTGCCCACCCATCCCCTGTGCTGAGCTCCCTCCTGTCCAGCCCTCTGGGGGGGTAAGTGCTGCCCTATGTCCTGTGGGCTGTTGTCGGGGAGCTCCATCCGTTGCGGTGGGGGGAGAGAATTGAAGCCCTGGGTACTGGGAGAAGCATGATCCTGCCACACTGGGTGAGGAGCATCATGCCACATCTCCCACTGTGACAGGAGGGACATTGCACCATCTTCTGTGTCCTCCCACAGAGCTGCTTCGTGTCCTGGAGCTGAGGGACGGGGGAGCAGCAGGGCCCATGTTGCTGCTTGTGCTCTGAGGGGGCTGCCCCAGACCTGTGTGGGGAAAGGCCTGGGCGCCCTGCCCCGTCCTGGCCGCTCCACAGTGCCCTCGCTAATTTGGCTCTCATTTGGAGTGTGCGTTGCTGGGCGGCGTTGGAGCTGGGTCAGGGGGTTAACGCCCATTAGCAGAGCCGGCTCGCACCGAACTCTGCTCAGCAACTCTTCACGGAGCTCAGTCTTTAAAACATCATCAAAAAATCATCAAGAGAGAGAAAGACAAGCACGTTCATTTCCACTGCCCACTAAGTCTAATGGAGCTGGTGTAATGGACTCCCACCAGCGTGCCGGCAGGCAGCCACGGAGTTGGGGAGACAGGCTCTGCCTTCTGGCCCTGGGATAGCCCCTCTACCCCGAGGCAGCTGCAAAGGGCTCCCCACTCCTGCTGGAGTGGCTTCCATGGGGACCTTGGCCCTTTCGAGCCTTAGCTGGTGAGATCTGGGGCTCTTCTGGCCACTGGGAAGGAGCCCGTACCCTGTGCATGGCACAGGGAAGGGCGTTCTGCCGCCTCTGCGTCAACAGAGTTAGTCCAGATCTTTCTGCCTGTGTCGTCTGCTTTGTGCTACCTGTTCATCTGGCAAAAGTGCCCATGCCACATTGGAAACCTGTGCCTCTCCCCAGAAAAATCTCTGAAAGCCCCAAACTTTCCCTGAAGCCATGACTTGAGTCTGATTCGACTTGTGCAGGCACCCCAGGGAGCTCAGGGGCTGGTCCCCGACCGCCCGGGACGCTGGGTCTGCACAGCATTTAAAACTGCTCCGAGCCCTTGGTTCCCTCCCCAGCCCTGCCAGACCTTCCCTGCGATGCCGAGGGTGTCATCCCACTCTCCCGCCATAGCCGAGCCTCTGAAGAGGCTGTGCCGTCCTGCCTTGCTGCAGGGAAACAGGGGTAGTGACTTGGCTTGCGAGAGAAGCCCTGGTGTGGAAGGAAAGCTGTCCTTCTTTGTTAGCTCTTCCCGGGCTCTGTGGAGAGCAACAGGCCCTTTGTTCCCAGTAAAGCTGGAATCTGTGAGGCACAAAGGAGGAAGGGGAATGGGGGTCCTGGGGCTTTGGTCTGACTGGGACCACTGCCAGGGCTGAGACCGGACAGTCCCAGGGCTCCAGGATGGCCCTGAGCTGTGGGAAAGTCTGTCCATGGGGTTGTAGCCCCAGAAATCTCTCTGTTTGCCTGTGGCGGGGTGTGGGCAGCCCAGCAGGGACCCTGGCAGCCCAAGCATCCCGAGGAGAGGGCTGGGACAGGGGCAGCACCTGAGCAGAGGGGCTGTGCCTCAGAGCAGTATCCAGTACTGAGGGAGCCCGGGGCTGGCAGGCGCTGAGGACAGGCGTTTGCTGCCGTCTCTGCCAGGAATCATGCTGGGATCCCTGTCCTGGGGGCTGGGATTCCTGCCTGCGTGTTCTGGGGGAGGTGCTGAGCAAGGGAGGGAAAGGGACAAGGATGATGGAGCCATGTGAGCCTGTGGCAGGGATCCTGACCGTGTCCTGGGACTGTGCTGACCGGATTGCTGCTGTTTTGGCGGCAGCTGGGAGCAGTTGAAGTGCATCCAGTACTTCCCAGGTCCAAGCAGCTGGTCTGGGCTCTGCAGCACACTGACAGCAGCCACAGCATGTGGGTCTCTCCCATCAGACCAAGGATGGGAGAAATTTAGGGAGAACAGGGCCCATTCTGACAAATAAAGGTGCCCCACAGGTGGCTTTGTTGGTCGCTGCTCCAACAGTGTGGACTGATCTGGGATCTGGGAACTGCAAACACTCCCTCGGGCACTTGGGCAGAAATGCCACTTTTTCCATCCTGGCCATTAATGTCTCGCCCTGGGCAGCAATGAGTCTTGTGGCTGCCTGGTCCTTGCTCCAGTGTAGCCTCCTGCAGAGGTGGAAGGAGCCATCTCTAAGAGCAGCGGAGCACTCACATCCCTGGTCTATGATCCCTATCACAATTGGAACGGTGGAAGAGGTGGGGGCATCTGCTGGCTTCTAAGCGGGCTGGAGCTGGGGGGCACATCCAGCTGTGGCAGCAGGGTCCTGTCTCGCGTGGCTGTTGGGTGCCCCCTGCCCACATCCAGGGTTCGGGTGTGCTCTCAAAGAGCATGGTGCTAGCCAAGGAGGCAGTGGCTATTGGCCTGGCTGCTGTCTGGTTATTTCTTCTCCCAGTATTCAGAAGTTACCAGCTGTATATTTTCCTAGACTCTTGGTCTTGATCTGGCATTTGGCATCCTTGGAACTTCCACAGCAAATGTCCTGAGCTCCCCAGCGCAGGGACTGTGGGGTCTCTTCTGTGGCTGAGCTGGAGGAAAGGGCAAGGTGCTGGGCAAACTGGATGTCTCGGTCAGGCAAGTGCAGCACAGAGAGGGGAAGAGTCCAGCAGTGTGACTGACTGCCAGCACCCTGCAGTCTTCTCCTGATGCCCCAGAGTTTCTCATTCCCAGCAGGAGAAAGGCAACTGCAGACATCTTTTCCCAGAGGAAGAGTCCCAGGCTGATCCTAGGGTGAAATGAGTGAAACAGCCTCCCCTTCCCATCTGAGAAAGGCTGGCCAGTTGGCACTTCACCTGGGGAATCCTTCCTCCTGGAGTCATTCAGTCCTCTCAAGGGTCACTGGTGTGAAGACCAAGCCTTGCCTTCCTGCACCAGCCCATTTCAGCGCTCTCAGCAACAGCAAAGGGCAGGAGGCATCTTCCCAACAGGTGTCACTCACACTTTGAACCCCCATGAAATGCAAGATCCTGCCATGAGTGAGAATCATGACATGCTCCACCACGGCACAGCAGCAGGAGCAGTGTTTCACCTTCGGGTTGTGCTGGGGTGAGCAGCTCTGCAAGGTGGAAAGAGGCAGAGTTGAGTGCTGTGCCTGGTGCTTGTTAACGCAGGTGATGGTGACTCCACGGGAAGCCGGAGCCCAGGAAGAGAGGAAGAGCTGTGCTCTCCCACCACCCCATCAGAGCTGTCTCTACAGAGAGACCTCCCATGGCTGCACTCATCTTCTAAGAGTATTTGTGGATACAGCCTGGCTCAGGGGGTGCCAGGCTGCCCAGCAGCACCTGAGGCTGCTCCTGGTGGGACCTGGCTGGTGGTCTCTGCACCCCTTCATTCCCTCTGCTTCCCTCTGCAGTAAGAGACCCCTCTGTCCACAGCTTGTGGGGACAGACAGTCCCCTGCAGTCCCCCTGGGTGTCCTCCCCAGTGGCACAGACCCTGTCCAGCTGGAGGCCAGCACAGACCCTGCCCATGGTGCAGACCAGGCTGGGCCACTCGGCCTCCACACTGTCTCTGGAGCTGTGCAGTTGACTCCCTGCTTTTAATAGAGAGCTGGGAAGGCACATTATGGAGATGAGGGTGTTATTTGCATAACGCTAATTAGGTAATTACAAATCATTTTGCTATGAGCTGAAGCGTGTGCTGTGACATAACGTTTATTAGTCATTCCATTCAGGCCCCGCTTAGTTAAGTCATTTACTGCACTAACTACTGAAGTTGGCAATAAAAGGTAAATGCTGGTGCTGGGGTGCAGAGCTGAGACAGCACACCCCGTGTAGACCCCAGGCCCATGGGCCCACTCGGGTCTGCCTGGGCAGGCAGGGCAGACCCCAGCCCCACAGCCTGGTCAGAGCAGTAGCCAGAGAGAGACCACCTTGTCAGCCTTGCTTTTCAGCAGTCTTGGTTGTTTTGGGGCCATTTTCTTAGGGCGGGGGGGCCTGAAGTGCTTTCCCATGTTTTCACTGCCCCCCATCTCTCCGCTGCTGTCTCTGCCCCCAGCACAGAGGTGCCTGTGCCCTGACACCCCCCTGGGGCCCATCAGGCAGCCTGCGTCTATAGGGATGCTATCGCCTCCATTTGTACCCAGCCTCTAAGGGCCTGCCGGTCTGAGCAACCCCTGGGGCTCACCAAAACCCTCTTTCTGAAGATGGAAAGTCAGGAATTTATCCTCGTGTGTTTGACAGACAGAGAAGTCCTTTAGTATTGAAGCTGTGTCTTCTGGGGTTGCTTGTGGGGCGCAGATGCTGGTGCTGTGCAGAGGAGTGGCTGAGGCGCCTGGGGAGCACGTCGCCTGTCCCTGCTGCTGTCCCTACAGCTGTCTCTGCTGCCGTCCACACACCACATGGAAGCAGCTTGGTTTGCCCAGCTTCCAGGTACCCCCATGGCCACCAGCTTTCCAGGTTTGGGAGCTGGTGCCAGAGCTGTGAGGTGCCAAAGCCAAGGATGGCATCACTCCTGCCTCTTCTTAGCTCCTGCCCTGTTCTCCCTGGCTTAGTGCTTCTCTGTGGGGAAGCAGCAGCTGTACCCCACATGTGGGGCCACAGAGCACCCAGGCACTGAGGGCTTCCTAAGTGGGGTCCCCTTTCTGTTGTGCTCCTCAGCAGGTGATGATGGCCCTGCTCAATGCACAGGACTGTGAAGAGCTGACTCTGAGCCCACTGAAGAGCTCCTCGCGTCGCCCAACGCAGCGTGTGGGGCTTTGTCCTCTAAAGTCACTCACCTGGCTCTGGTTCCTCCCTGCAGGCACCCAGTGTCTGCACTGCCCTGTCTCTTCCCCGTCTCTGCCTCCTGGGGACTGATGCTGGGGATCCTGCCTGTGCTCAGGCACCATCGTGGCCACAGGGATCTCCCTGTGTGCTCATGCCCCGTGAGGCCAGCAAACCCCCTCCTTCCCTCACCCATGTCATGGCACACCTTTCTTTTCCAGAACCGGATGAGCCATTTGAGTTCATTATTGTGTCCCTGACGGGCCAGACGTGGCTTTTTGAGGCCTCAACATCAGAGGAACGAGAGCTGTGGGTCCAGGCCATCGAGAGCCAGATCCTGGCCAGCCTGCAGGGCTGCGAGAGCAGCAAAAATAAGGTAAGAGGCCTGGGCTGAGTTTTGCTATGTTCCCTCCTATCTGGCATCTGCTTTGCTGCATCCGTCCCTGTCCCAGGCTTCCCTCTGCCCAGGCTGGATCCTGTACTGATCCCTCTGCTCCCAGTCAGGGTTCAGTCCCATCCCTGGGACTGTGCTGCTCCCCACCAGGTTTCCTGTCACCTCTCTGAGCTCCCTGTCCTCTCTCCAGCCTGGCTCCAACGCCACGGAGCTCTGTGCATCCCTCCAGGGCTGCATCCTGGGCTGTCCTCTCCCTCTTTGGACCCCTCTGCCTTTGTGCCCCTCCAACGCACACCCAGATGCGAATCCGTGTTTCCTTCGGACCCTGTTCTCAGCTCCTGCAGCACGTCCCTGCTGGAGTGATGTGCTGGCAGGTCCCCAGGGGGCTCTTGGTGTGGCAGTGAGAAGCAGTTGGCCTGGAGTAAAAGGGGTTCCCATGTGTTTCATTCCAGGCACGGCTGGGCAGCCAGAGCGATGCGCAGGCCATGCAGGCCGTCCGCACCGCGCGTGGGAACAGCTTCTGCGTGGACTGCGATGCACCAAGTAAGAACTGCTGCCCTGGAGTTGGGTCCCCTCAGCCGGGAGGGCAGGGGGGCTTCACCCCAGCACCTCCCCTTGCCCAAAGGAACCTGCTCTGCAGGGTTGTCTCATCCTCTCCTGCAGTGGACCAGTTCTTCAGGGACGGGGGACTGACCCATGTGCCATACTGGTCCGTGACCTCTCATGCCCAGCCTGGGGTCCTTGCCTCTCTGTGCTGCAGGGGCATTGGGCTTGGAATGGATCTGGTGGGCAGGTGTCTGCAGATATGGGTCTCCTGGATCGCGGGAGACAGGCTGGTGAGTCCATCCTGGTATTAACTCTGTCCCACTCATCTTGCTGCCCTTAGATCCGGACTGGGCGAGCCTGAACCTGGGCTCCCTCATGTGCATTGAGTGCTCCGGGATCCATCGCAACCTGGGCACCCACCTGTCCCGCGTGCGCTCCTTGGACCTGGACGACTGGCCTAGCGAGCTTCTCATGGTCATGACAGCCATCGGCAATGCCCTGGCCAACGCTGTGTGGGAAGGAGCCGTGGAAGGCTATCCCAAGCCCACCCCTGAGAGCAGTCGGTAAGAGAGGTGGGGGACTGCAGAGATACTGCTCAGTCAGCCACTCCAGGAGGCTTGAGGGCACCTCAGGAGGTTGGGAACAGCCATTCAGTCAAACAGGTGGGCAGGAATCCTTGAGGTTCTCTAGTGACCAAGGTCCTGCCTGCTCTCTGGGCGTGGGAGGCCCTCTCCCACTGTCCCGGTGGGCCAGCAGGGCTTCATGGCTGGCCACAGCCATGTGGTGGCTGCTGGAGCAGTGGCTGGTTGCAAAGCAGAAGGGGTTAACAGAGATGGCTTGGCAGCCTTGTGCAGGTCTCAGGGGTGCGTCCCTTTCAGGCCCTTGTCTGTCCCTATCGGAGCGACTCTCCTGTCACTCATCCCAACAAGAGCCCATTCTGTGGCTTATCAA
Source organism: Tringa tobata (assembly GCA_033628505.1). Taxonomy (NCBI): domain Eukaryota; kingdom Metazoa; phylum Chordata; class Aves; order Charadriiformes; family Scolopacidae; genus Tringa; species Tringa tobata. Next base: position 3,488 of record JAHREE010149078.1, on the reverse strand, counting down.
CGGATAAGAGCGGGTCAGGGGGCGGCAGGAGTGAGCATGCTCCGCGCGGGGCATTGATGGCCGCCCGCCAGATGCAGATGGATAGAATGGCAGCAGATAGCGGCGGCACGGCGCACATCGATCTGCCCGGCCCCGCAGCCCCAGGCGGGACGGACGCTGCCGCAGCCTTTGTTTGCACCAAGCGAGACGGCAGCAGCGATAACGTGCCTCCCGTGGCACCAGGCTGTCGTCTGCGGCTGCTAACCTTTTCTTGCCGCTGGTCTTGGCCCACGAACAAGCACGGGACAGAGATGGTCCCCATGCTGCCACGTAACAGGCACGCAGGAGAGTATGCAGGGACACTGGCACGGAGGTGCTGGTGTCCCTTCACAGGGTGACAGGTCTGGGCTCTGGATGTGGCTTGTAAGAGCACAGTATAGGTAGGAGCTGTAAGGAGGTGCAGAGACATCTGTGTGTTGGCCACGTCTCCAGAGCAGGGTGACAGAGCCCCAGTGGCAACTGAGTGTGGGGGAGACAGCAGGGGAGGTGACTGCAGCAGGGGCTACGCAAGGGGTGCCTGTGCATGACAAACCCACACTGCTGACAGGGCCTGTTCAGGGTGGCAGCACTGGCACCATGTCCCTTTGCACATGGGGCCCAGGCAGGTTGTCCCACCTGTGACAGTGACAGTGTCCCGCCTGGCAGGGAGGAGAAGGAGCGTTGGATCCGGGCCAAGTACGAGCAGAAGCTGTTCCTGGCTCCGCTGCCCCAGTCGGACATCCCGCTGGGCCAGCAGCTGCTGCGGGCGGTGGTGGAGGACGACCTGCGCCTGGTGGTGACGCTCCTGGCCCACGGCACCAAGGAGGAGGTCAACGAGACCTATGGGGACGGAGACGGGCGCACAGCGCTGCATCTCTCCTGTGCCATGGCCAACGTAGTCTTCACGCAGCTGCTCATCTGGGTAAGGCAGGACCCCACAGCCTCCACCACGGCGCCTCTGACCCTGTCCCGGTGCTTCCCCCTGCAACTCCCCGCTCCTGATACCCCTCGTCCATCCCCCTCCTGGGGGTTCCCCATGTGCTCACTGGTGATGCTGTGACCACCCTCCCCTCTCCATCTCCCACTCCATCTCCCCCTGTCCCTGCCCACCCCAGGGCCACAGTGCCCTGCCTCTGCCGCTGCTCCAGCCGCCCCAGCCCCGTGCCTATGGGCCCCATGGTGCCCAGAGGCCGCTGACTGGCTGCTTTCTCTCCTGCACAGTACGGGGTGGATGTGAAGAGCCGGGATGCTCGGGGCCTGACCCCGCTGGCCTACGCCCGGCGCGCCGGCAGCCAGGAGTGCATCGACATCCTGCTGCAGCATGGATGCCCCAGTGACAGTGCCGTCACCACACTGACCCCCAGCCTGCCCCGCCGCAATGCCAACGCCAACAACAACGCCTGCACTGCGGTGCCAGCCGAGCTCGGCACCGGCCCCAGCGCCATCTAGCTCCCCATGGGCCCTCCATTCACCACACGGCCCCCTTCCAGCCCTGCCAGGGGAATGGGATGCAGGAGTGGGCCCCAGAGCACCACAGCCAGCCCACTCGCCACACTTGCCCCCCACCGGGAACCCCGTTCTGGCTGGAAGGAGGCTGAGGAGCCAGCAGCTCACTCCTCTATCCCCCTCTGGACTTCCCCCATGCAGCTGGGACGGATGGGGGCCATGCAGACCCAGTGCTGACAGCTTGTGGAAGGGCCCCCCCAAAGCCACCGGGATGGGGGGGCTCTAGTACAGCCTGTTCTCATGACCGGTACAGGGGTGGGCATTTCTCTGTGCCCCCCCACCACAAACACCTGTAGATAATAGAGGGGCTGGAGGCAGTTCAGGTGTGTGCCCCCCCCGCACAGCTGGTACTGGGGAGGGTGATGGCTGCCCCAAACAGTTGGGCAGTTGGGGGCGCTTCTGTCCTGCCCCCCGCTCCTGTCTCCACCTGGCTGTGCACCCCGCTGCAGCCGGGAGACAGGGAACAGTGGAAGGTGCATGTTTCTCCACTGCACCCCCTCTGCTTCTGGTGGGTGCAGGGGGGATCCCCTCTCTGGTACTGCTCCCCATGCACTGATGCAAAGGGAGCTTTTCTCCCACAGCTCCTGGACAAAGTCCCCTCCCGCCTCCCTGGTGACCAAGAGGGGGATGAGGATGGTCACCCCAGGATCTCCAGCTGTGTCTGTCTGTCTGTAGAGTCACTGTCCTTCCAGGTTCGAGCCCCAAAGCCATACACAGTGTCTCCATCAGAGCATCCCCCTGGCTCCCGCTGCTGCCCAGGCGGGGCTGGTCTCCGGCTGAGCAAGAGAGAGGAGACGAGCATCTCCCCTTGGTTTTGGGCCAAGCCTGCAGCTGAGCGCTGGAACCCCAAGGCTTTGGACACTGCTGTGGAATGTCTCTGTCACTTGTGTATAAAATGTACATTGGAAATATTTATATGGACACTCTGTATATACTGTTTCTTTGCCATGAGTTTCCCTGTGTGTGTTACCTGCAGCCAAGGAGATAAAGGCCAATAAAGCAACCCACCTCCTGCCAGCCCAGCTTTTCTGTGTGCTGTCTTCTGGGCCTCCAGTGCAGCCTCTGCTCTGATTTTTGCCCACACTGAGGGTCTGGTGGGCTTCCATCCCAGACTGAGACACGCTCAGCCCTTTCTCTTCAGCTCAGGAGTTCTGTGCCGAACTGGCCCCCTTGGTGGGCATGGCAGAGGGCTGGGACGGGGAGGGGAGACGTGTTGGCCCCAGGTGCTGTGGGACAAAGCAGGGACACGGCCCTAGAGGGATGCATGGCTCTGGTGGGATCAGAGGTGGGCACAGAGAGGGGTGCGCTGGGCAGGGGACGTGCGGGTCAGAAGTACGGGGGGCATATGGTCCCTGTGCACAATAGGGTGAGTCTGAAGGTGGGAGACAGGGGGCAGAGATGGGCAGGAAATGGGGGGGCTGTCCCAGCAAGCAAGGCCCCTGATGGCTTGTTATGGCAAAAAGATGGCTGCATAGGACTGGGGGGCATCTAGGCCCAAGGCACAGGCAGTGAAGGAAGCTGTGGGGTTCTGCTCTGCCATCTCCAACCCCACAGGTTTCTCTAGCCTTTGGTGGAGCCGGGGCCCCCCTGGCTGCACCCAAGGCTACGCCACAGGAGACACTTTGGGGCTCCTGTGTCCCCTCATGCTGGGCCTGGGCCTGGACTCCGCGCTGGGGCTGGGCACCGCTCTGGGTCCCTAGGCCTGCAGAAAGGAGGGGACTTGCCAAGACACCCCTCTGTCGCCCCGGCATCAAAACACCCCTCTGTCCTCAGCAGCCCCCCCGTGCCCCTCCCATGGCAGAGGGCTGGGGCCACACAGTGGCTGCAGATGGTGGCTCCAACCCCTCGCTAACTCCTCTCTGTGTGCCAGTTGCGTGTGCCAGAGTTGTGGTCCCGGTCCTGGCCCCAGCCCTCCCACCTGCACCATGTCCCCCCTCATTCCCCGTCCCCCCTCTCTCTCACCG
>JAHREE010149076.1:0-16379 GCA_033628505.1 Tringa tobata | reverse complement strand
GCAGGGGAACAGAAGATCCCTCCAGGGCTGGTCTTGGAAAAACCCATGACCCTGGGGAGCAGAAGACAACAGAAAAAAGAGAGACAAAAAGAGTGAGAAGCAAGCAAGTTATACATAAGCCACATTTCAGAGAGTTCAGGCATGCTTCTTCCTGCTTTTCTTTGCAAGTAGAGCCATGAATGCTCAACCTCTCTGAAAGTGATGATCCAACAATCTGTCCTCAGACGAGCATAATCTTCTACCTTCCTTGGGGTCCTACTGCGTAAAGTCACCAGTGGCTTTAGCAGGGGGGGCACCTCCTGCCGCAGTAGCGGCTGGTAATGCAGGAGAGGTCACAGCACCCAGAGTTGATGGGGACTCCGTTACAGCTGAGGATGCTGCCAACAGCAGCGGAGGTGGAGGATCCCACCACGGTGTTCTGCGGGAAGGAGCTGAGGATGGGTCCGGGCAGGGTCACCACCACGGGGGAGGGCTCGATGACGACGGTGGAGTTCTGGCACTGCCTGACACAGGGCTCGTTGCAGCTGTTGGCCAGCGGGGTCGGGCAGCAGGGCTGGCAGGGCAGGCAGGGTGAGCACTGGTTGTAGCAGGACATCTTGTGGGGCGGGAGGTGCAGCTGGAAGAGAGGGCAGGGAGGAGCATGGGAGCGTGTGAGAGCATCCTGTCCACCCAGCAGCAGGGCACCAAGGGCCGGGCTGGGTGGGGAGATGGAGGCCGTGCAGGGAGGCCCATGCGCCTCGTGGCTTCACCCGCCGGGCACCATGCCAAGAGAGCCAGGTCCAGGAAAGCCCTTTCCCAGCCCAGAGCCCAAGAGTCCCCTCAGCCCAGCCCAGCCCAGCCCCTCTCCACACCACACTTTCTCCCCGCTTCCCCTCCCATGACAGGAGCCCCAGGCCCCAGTGCAGCACAGAGCTTCCAACTCACTTGCTTCTGAAGAGAAGAACGGGAGCAAAGCGGATGAGAGCGTGAAGAGCTGCGAGGGCTTTTATACTGGGCCTGCACTGCCCCAGGAGCGGGGGAAGCCTCAGCGGGAGTAATAATTCTCTGAGAAGCTCATCTGAAATGCAAAACATGCCAGCTAATGATACGGGCTGTGTTTTGGTTTCCTGCATGGCTGCCTTCTCATTGCCTTATTTGGCCGTGCCCACTCCTCCTTGAAGGCTCCTTTTCAGTTCTGGGCTGGGAGGCTCAAGGATTCCTGGGTCAGAAGATCATTGTTGCCAGCAGAAGAGGAGTCCCAAGTGCCAGAGGGGTCGCCTGCGGGCTGGGGACATTGTCCTGGGGCACTCTTCTGGCTTTGGTTGCAGCCTCATTGGGAGGAAGAGCCCTGCTGCTCCCAGCCCTGCAATCCTTGCCTGCATGCCAAAGGGTTCCAAGGGGGACGGCCCATTTGCCACGTCCCCTTTCTTGCACCCTCCAAGCTCTCTCTGACGCTCACTGCCCTTTGTCTCCAAAGGCTGGTGCTCAGCGCTGCTGCTTTTGACTCTTCCGCCTAATGTTGCTCTGGGGAGGCCTTGGTGTGCCTGTTGGGCCTCCTCCGCTCTCTGGGCTCTCGCTGGGCCCTCTCTGGGGTCTCCTACCAACACCAACACCATCACCACCACTGTCAGTGTGTCTGGAGCCTTCTCCTGCCCCAGCCTGCTCCAGCCCTGCCCCGCCAAGGGGCTTCTTTGTGAGGTCACAGTTGCCCATCTGCAGGTAGGTGTATTTGCTCACTTGCCCTTCTGTGCCTCCTCGACCAATGTGAAAGGAATTTCCACAGATGCATGTGGGAAAGTTCTTTTACTGTGAAGGTGGCCAAGTCAGGGAGGTATTGCTCAGGTGGATTGCGAAGTCTCCATCCTTACAGAGATTCCTATATCATGTGAGATAAAGCTTCTTTGGTAGCTGTGTTATCCAGCTCTTTCTTCTCGTTGTCATGGGATGTTAATCGGGCAGAAGGTGAGGTGTAGAGAGGGGTTGGTCTGGTCTGAGGGGATTCTTGGCTTCTGGGCTGGGAAAGGGCTTTCCTGGATCTGGCTGTCTTGGCATGGTGTCCGCAGCCTTCCCTCTCCCAAAAGGACAGCTCCTGGTTTTGCCACAGGGTCAGGACTCCCCTTTTCCCCCTCTAGCACTCCCACTCCCACTCACCCACAGACCTGCTCCTCCCCAGCCTGACACGCCTTTCTCACTAGCACCTGCGCGGCCCACCAAGGCTGTCGGCTAAACCTGGACCCTGTCCCGCTCCCCACTCCACAAGGTGCTCAGGCTGCTCCCAGGAAGCGGGAGCTGAAGCTCTCCAGATCCTGTGTTCTCTTCCCTCTGCCAGCTCAAAGCCGCCTCCAAACCTCAGCCCAAGGGGTGGAGCCAAACCCTGGGAGGCTGCCTGGCATCCCACACCTCTGCCCCAGGGAGCCTTTTGACACACATCACCTCCTGGTTCAAGCACTGGCTCGCCCAAACTGAGGGAATCAAGGTGCCACCTCTGCTGGGCCCCGGGCTCTCTGGGGCTAGGACCAGCTTTTCCAGTGCTGTGAGGTAACAGCTTGACCTTTCAAAATCCTCTCGGTCATAAGGGCCCCGAATATCCTCACAGGCACTCATAGCCACTTGTAAACTGCTGCTGCCTCTTGGAACACTCCTGGCCAGGCTGCCCAAGGGGAGTCACACATGTAAAATAGGAACCTTCTGGTAGGGGCCTATAGTAGAACCCTACTGACAGTTCCCTGGAGAAGATCTTCAGTGCTCAAGCAGATGAGGCAAAGGCAGTGGCCAGAGACACAACCCTTACATCCATCTCAAGGAGGGCAAAAGGCTCTTTGACCTCTTCCCTGGCCACCCAGTGCAGAGCCAGAAACAGGGCAGCATCTGTGACAGAGCACACTTTCATGCCAAGCTGTGCAGCTTTTGTCATGCTTGATGACAGACTGGGCTTTTGTATATAGGTCTTGGTTTGCTTTTCATTTCTCTCTCTTCCCTTTCATCTCCACTCCTTTTTTCTCCTCCTGTTTTCTTCTCTTCTCTCCTCGCTTCTTCTTGTCTCCCCTCCCCTTCCTTTGCCTTGCTTCACGTCTCCTTCTTTCATAGCTGTTCAGATTTCCCAGGATAGGGTCGTTACAGTTACTCATTACATTACTCTTCAGGAATTTGAAATTTCTAATTATGCTGCAAATGGCAGGGGAGACAGATGATCCCACAGCAGCGCTCTGTGAGAACGAGCTGCATGTAGGGTTTGACAGGTTCACCACCATGATGGAGGGATGGGTTGCTACAGTTGAATTCTGGCAGTGCCTGACACAGGGTTCAGTGCAGCTCTTGGCCAATGGGGTTTGGCTGCAAGGCTAGCACGGCTGGCATGGCAGGGACTGATTGTAGCAGAGATGTCACTGGGCTGATGGTGCACCTGGGAGAGAGGGCAAAGGAAAGTAGAGTGTGGGATTGGGTGAAGTGCAGCCTGTCATCCCGCAATGTGAGATTCAAGGTACCTTCTGTGTGAGAAGGTGGGTGTATTGCAGAGAGGCCTAATAATTCATTGTCTTTAGGTCCCAAGGTCCCTGTAAAGAGCAGCCAGGCCCATGAAGGCTTTTGTCTAGCCCAGAGTGGAAAATCCACTTAACCAAGTCCTCTGTCTCCCTTCATAGCAGACCTTTCACGTAATTCCCACTTTCGTTATAGGCAGCCCGAAGCCTCCTCATAGGACTCAGCTGAGATGTCTATTCAGACAAGAGCACATCCTGGAGGATGAAAATGGTGTTTCCAACTCACCTGGTTCACAAGGAGAAAAAGAGGATCGAAATAGATGAGAGAGTGAATAATTGGCCTGCTTCTGCTCTGCTGCAGGCCTAGAGGAATCCTTTGTGGAAGTAATAATTTTCTTGAGAGGCTCAGTTGCAAAACATGCCAGCTCCTAATATGATCTGTGTTTCAAATTCCTTCATTGCTATCTTTTGACTCCTGTGTTTATGCCATGTACATTCCCCCACAGATATTTATTTTGAGGGCTGGTATGAGAATTACAAGAATTAGCATGGCAGGAACACAATATTGCTATCATAAGGTGTGTCCAAAGTGCTAGAGGGTTCCCTTCCAGGCTGAGGACATTGGCCTGGGGCACTCCTGTGGGCAGGTTTTTGGCCCAACTGGCAGGGAAGGCCAAGGTCCTCCCAGCCATGCAATACTTGACCAGACATCCAAGGATTCCCATGTGTGAGGACAGCTGCTGTTCTACCTGCAGAACGGCTCCTTCAGAAGAGGTGCCTTTACCTGGACACTGGTAAGACAAAAAGACACATCAGGGAATTCATCAGAGAGTAGCCGTGAGGTCCAAGGGATGTAGGGCTTCTCTCCTAGAGCATGGGGTTGCCATTTTCCTGAGAGGTTCTCACCTGCTCCCTGTTGCACAGGACTGGCACCTCGATTCCTGTCATTGCCCCCATGATCTGACTCAGCCTAGTTTTATCTGGGCCTTTCTGATGGATCCGTAAGAGGAACAGCAAACACTGCCTGGGTTGTGGCCATGGGGCTCAGATCATTGCATGCTAACTCTGCTTTTCTTTCATCATCCTTCCTCTTCTTGCTCCCTTTCTCCCTCCATTCATTTCCTCTGCTTCTCTCTTCTGATGTTTCATGTATGTGTCCCTAAGAGAGTTCTCTCCTCTACTGCTGTTTGAATTTTCTGTCCTGGGAACACAAATTCAGTCAATGTTTCGAAGGTGCAGCTACTATCATCCTAGTAACATTAACAGGTAGCCCCACTCTCTCTTCTGGCTGGCACATACAATGAAGTATGCTGTGGTCACTGACTTCTTCTCATATGTCAGTGCTGCCAAAGACCCCTCTTTCCTCCATTCTGGCTTTGATTTGTGGATACTGGGACCCAGGAACCACCCTGGATGACAGGAAATTAGAAGCAGGATACAACATTCTCAGCTGCTATGTGAGTCCCCGCACTAGGGCCAGACACAACAGTCTGTTTCCCAGGATCTTTGAGCAACAAGACAGCACAATACAGTTGTCTTCAAGGGGCATCCTAGCATGAGGTGGTGGTCATTATTTTACTGGACCACAGGGAACTGAGAACTGAGAGCTCTTGCCCTCACCACCTTGCTGTCCCCAACTCACATGTTCTTGCAGAAGAACAAGGAACAGGAAGCCTTCTTCCACAAGAACTTGCATCACACCTCTAGGTTTGCTTCCTTGAGTCTTTCCTCGCACTGTTGCTCTCTCTTGCTTTCTTCCAGACACCACTGTCACCCAGAAAAAGGACCTAGTCACGATGGGAGATAGACACCTTCCAGATCTCTTGTACCTACCGGAGCTCTAACTTTCACATTATGACGTGGTAACAGCAGAGGAGAGGACAAATTCCCCCAGTTGTTGTCATATCAGGCAGCAACTGGCTCCAAGAAGAGTAGGTCATTTGCCACACACCCCAGTGAAATTCACCCTCCTGTGCCCAAGGAAGCCAAGATCTCCTTGTACCTCTGTGCTACGCATGACATCCTGGTGCTTGGACCTTTCCTGGCTGTGCAGGTGCAAGGGAGCAGGTGCAAAGCTGAGTTCCAGGGAAATGGCCTTCATCTCCCCTTGGCAGTGCCATTTCCCCTGTTCACCCAGCTACCTCCAGTTTTTTCTCATGCAGAAAAGAACTTGATGAGAGCCTGTGAACAGATCACAGAATCTGCCCAAATGGGGCATTTCTGAAGAATCTAAGGCATGCTTCTTTAGTGGAAACTGGAGCTCTGAAACCAAGAAGGGAAAATCACCTGGAGTAGGAAGAAGATATTCTGCCTGTTCGGTCATCCTTGTGACTATCTGCATAAATTTGTCTCCACTCAGTGGCAAGAGACCACAGGAGGGCATCTGGGTGAAAAGTGCAGAGTTTCTCTTCCTGAAGGCTTTACAGGACAGGACCAGGAGTGAGGCATGATGCATGATAAAGGCTGTCACTAAACAGGACATCTAGCTATAAGTGACTCTAGCTGAGCATGAGCATGGGATAATATGGTATGGAATATCACTTTGGTCAGCTGGTGTCAGCTGTCTCAGCTCTGTTCCCTCGCAACTGTGGAACTGTTCTTCCCCTGCATCCCAGGATGGGATAGCACTTTCATGAGCTGCAAAGAAAGAGTATGGGCTATTCTGATTGGTGCTCCCTCTCCAGTGCCACGGGAGTGTCGCAGACGGAGTGATTAACTTCACTAGTGAGAGTGAAGTAGTGAAATATTTATTAAGCTGAAACAGTCATTTAACAAAACCAGTAGTAAATGTGATAGTGTTTTACGAGATTCAGTGCCAAGGTACACTCTATTATTTACTGCATAGAGGACAGGGTCAAACAAGCTGTCAGGGAGACCCTCCTGTTGAGTCACGAGGTTCAGAAAGGACCCCCTTGCTTTCTAAACTCCTTCTCAGAGAGGAGTCTAGGTGCGGCTGGATCCAATCCTAGTCCCAGACTTGGTCAACAGTTTATGTCTAAAGGATTATATATGCGCAATCAATCCTTTACATTACTTAGCTAAGATTTCAAAGTTTAGCATGCTGTTAGTCACTTACCGAGAATCTGTTGTGGCAAGGAATCTCTCAACTTCGAGGAGTAGAACCTTAAGCGAGCGTCCTCACAAAAGGGGAGATCCTGGAGTGCAGCCCGCTGCCATACAGGAGAGCTCAAAGGGCTCTTGGGCTGTCCACTATTTATACAGTAAGATAATTGACTCATATTCTCATGGGAACAAAATTTCTGGGTCCCCACTCCAGACAGTATTTTGACTATGTTGCCAGCCATCCCCCAAAGTCCAGGTGCAAGTTATCACAACTGCTGTTGTGATGGCCATGGTGGCCAAGGCCCGAGCAGGAGCCAGGGAGGGGGTGGGGGGGAGCAAAACAGGGAGAGCACACCACCACAGGGAGGAATTGTCAGTTGCTCAACTGCGTCATCTTGCAGGCCCATGCAAATACGCTTTGTGTCCTGGACATGACTGTCTGATGGGGGTTAGGGATGTGCAAGATGCCTCAGCCCTGCAAATCTGTGTAATGAACTTCTGGAGCTGCATGAGTCACCTTATAGGTGTGACAGAAGAAGAGGGGACGATCCTTGCTCTCGGATGCATGCCGTGCCCCCTCCTTCTGGAGATGGGTGGGAAGGTGAGGAGGAGTTGTCTCTGGGCTCTAGCACACCTGGTTTCTTTTACCATCCCCTCCTTCAATCCTCATGGCCATGTTCTGTCTCAGATTTCTCCCCAGCAAAGCTCCATGCAGGGCAAGAAGAACTGCCTCAATTTCTTATGGGGCTGCTGACTTCCCAGGGCCCCCTGTCATCAGTGGAGTCCTCCCATGAAGACAGTGCAAATTGGGATCACTATCTGTAGGGCATGCTATGAGGCCCAGGGGAATATTACTGGCCAGAAATGCAACAAGGGAGAAGGCTGATGGTGACTGTGGATTATCCAGGGGTATCTTCATCAGCTCCAGGGAAAAGGTGCAAAAGAAAATGCACTGATGTGAGTCCCACCCTCCCCTTGCTCCTCCTTTTCCCTGGAGCAGACTAGAAAACTTGCTGCAGAAGGAAGAAGGACTCGGAGGCCCAGGCTTGGATGCAACAGAGCTTTATTGAGTGTAAAGAGGAAAAGGAGAGGCCTGACAGGGAGCAACAGGGGCAGCCACTGAGATGCAGTGGAGCACCTGCAGGGTGTCCATCTGCCTGCCTTGAAGATGGAGGGAGACCAACAGGTTGCCGCTAGGCTGGAGTTGGGAGGTCGTGACAGGAAAGGTAAGGAAAAGAGAGAGAAGAGAGTGGAAGGAGGCAAAAAAAGTCCTGAAGCTCTATCTCCTTTCCAGCGTCATTTTCTGAGGCCTTAGAAGATTCTTGATCCAGGACGTTGCCAGCAGGTTTAGCAGGGCTGGCATCTGTTGCCACAGTAGCGGCTGGTAATGCAGGAGAGGTCACAGCAGGGAGAGTTGATGGGGACTCCGTCACAGCTGAGGATGCTGCCAACAGCAGCAGAGGTGGAGGAGCCCACCACGGTGTTCTGTGGGAAGGAGCTGAGGATGGGTCCGGGCAGGGTCACCACCACGGGGGAGGGCTCGATGACAACACAGGAGTTCTGGCACTGCCTGACACAGGGCTCATTGCAGCTGTTGGCCAGCGGGGTTGGGCAGCAAGGTTGGCAGGGCGGGCAGGGTGGGCAGCAGGGCTGGCACTGGTTGTAGCAGGACATCTTGAGGGGGCTGAAAGTGCACCTGGGAGAGAGGGCAGGGGGAAGCAGAGCACAGGGACACATGAGGAGCAGCACTGCATCCAACCACAGGGGAGGCAACGCACCTCCTGGACCAGCCAACGTTGCCCAGCTCAAAGCCCACGAGACACCTCCACTAAGTCCCAGCCCCTCTCTGCACAAGACCTTCTCTCCCCTTGCCTCTCCCAGGAGAAGCAGCTCCCAGCCCTGGGCTCACACAGCCCATGTCAGCTGAGGGATACATCAGGGCAAGACCTGATCTCAAAGGAGGAGGAGAAGAGGCTTCACACTCACCTGATTCCCAAGGAGCAGGAGGCGAGAGAAGTGGATGAGAGAGCAGAGACTTGGGCTGCCTTTTATAGTAGTCCTGAACTGCCTCAGGCCCAGAGGCACCTTCTGCGGAAGTCCTAATTTTCTGACAAGCTCCTGTCAAATGCAAAACATCCTAGCTAATGGGATGGGCTGTGTCCTGGTTTCCTCTGCTACCACCTTTTCATTTCCTGGCTGAAGACACGTGTTTTCCCATTTGAAGGCTTCTGTAAGTGCTGGGATGAGAGGCCTGAGGATTTCCGGGGCAGAAGCACGTCAGCGCAGGCAGAAGACTCAGCTCCAGTGCTGCTGGTGCCCTGTGTGGACAGGTGATGTCACCTGGGTCATTCTTGTGGGCTTGTTTGTGGCAAAGTTTTCCGGAAATGGGCTCGGCTCTCAGGTTTCTCATCAGGATGCCCAAGGACTTCTATGGGAGAGCACAGGCCACATCCTTCTCTCTTGCTCCCCCCATCTCTCTCTGATGGTTGCTCATTGTTCTACATGGGTGGGCTTCTGCTGGCAGGCTTTGACACTGTTGACACACTAACGGTGCTGTCAGGACAGTTTTGCTGGGTTCATTTGCCTCATCCCCTCTCTGTGCAGTCTCTGCGGTCACTCAGGGAAAAGCATGAGTACTTCTGGGGCCTGGTCCTTCCTTGATGTTCTTGCGTCCCCTTCTGCCAGTGTGGTCCCCAGCATCTCCTGGGCAGAGTCCACAGCTGCTGATGTTTTCCTGGCTTTATGTGCACGTACAGATTTTTGCACGGTTCCATGCAGGTGTGTATGAGCACACATCTGTCAGTCTGTACTGGTCTGGCCCATGTGCAGGTCATTGGTGGGAACTCTCCCCTGGTCTGTCCATGAGCACTGCAGAATAGCAGGTTGCTCTTGCCAGAAGGAGCCCATATGCAACTGATTGGTGGTGCCTTTGACCTTGCAGAGAGGTGCCCAGAGACCAGAAATGCAGTCCCTGCCTCCTGTGCCCTCCATTTCCTCGTTTATGTCAAGGGACATAAACAAGGGTCAAGGGACAAAAGCCAAGAAAGCCTGCCTCTCTCTGCAGGCCTCTGTCCCTGAATCCATCCCTCCAGCATGCAGTGTTTTGGTGACTGGGCTGGGACACAGGCTCCTCATGGCCGTGCCAATTCCACCTGCCCTTCTACAGCTCATCAGCCTTGTGGTGAGTGAGGCAGGGTCTGAGACCTGGTACCAAATGGATATTGGACTGTAGGGACTGGGATGCCTTTGTTGCTCTGCTGTGAGATGTAGGATGGTTGGAGAGACCCAATTTAGAGGCAGCACCACTAAAGGCTTCCCCCTTCCCTTTGTTGCCCTTTCTGAGATTAGTGACAGATGATGCTGCTGGGAGGTTTTAGCCAGAGCCAACTCTACTTCCCATGGGAGCAGTGTTCAAATTTAAGTTCTATTGCATGGCCTCCACCACAATTACATCTCCGGGGTTACACATCAGTGCCTGTGTCTGGACATAGATATCACTGATCTCAGTTTGGACCCTGACATGCAGGTGTCTTCCCAGCTTGACCTGAGACCTGCCTGTCTATGAATGCACCTGGTGATTGCTGGTCTCTCTTTAACACTGATTAATGTAATGAGACCTCATCCTGACCTTGACTCACTCACTGACCTACTGTTGTTGTTGTTTAACCCTGGCTGGCAGCCAAGCACCACACAGCCCCTCAGTCACTCCCCCCAAGGAGATGGGGAGTGAATCGGAAGGGTAAAAGTGAAAAAAATCATGGGTTGAGACCAAACAGTTTAAGAACTAATGAAAAATTTCAAGAAAAAAAACAGGAAAAGCAACAAAAGAAAAGGAAAATCAAACGAAGAAAAGTGTTGCAAAACAATTGCTCACCACTAGCCAACAGATGTTCAGCCAGTCCTCAAGCAACGACAGCTCCTACCACCCTCAACCCCCAGATTTATTGTGGAGCATGACGTTATTGGCTGTGGAATACCCCTTTGGTCCATTGGGGTTGTCCCAGCTGTGTCCCCTCCCAACTTCATGTGCACCCACCCAGCTACTTGCTGGCGGGGCAGTCTAAGAAGCAGAAAAGGCCTTGTCGCAGGGTAAGCGCTGCTTGGCAACAACTAAATCATTCCTGTGTAATCAACATTATTCCCAGCACAAATGCAAAACATATCTCCACTCTACTTGCTGTGAAAAAACTCTTCATAGACTTTGTCCTAGACAAAACCAGTACATTCTCTGACCCTTATTCCATATCATTTGTGTCATGCTCAAGTCCTACATTACCTATTACATCCTAACCACCACCCAATCTTCACATCCTTTGATAGGGACCGATATAATTTGCTTAGTTGATGGACCACCCTTGTATAACATCTGTAAAATTACCATAAATGTCCATAAATATTGATTGAGTTAATTTAGTCTGTGGCTCTGGGCTCCTTCTGCTACAGTGGTCACTTAGGACAGAAGATGTGGTATGTAGCATGGAGTTACTGGCCACTAAAGCCAGCATAACTTTGGTCACGACTGCACTTCTACTGCTCCTTCTGAGGCTTGTCCTCTGTTCGTTTCAGTGGTTCCTGCTATAGTACTTCCTGTAACATTGCCATAACTCCAATCATGCCTTACAATAGTTTAAAGGCATATCTGTCACTATGTCCACCCCAGCCTCTTTGGACCAGATGACAGAGTTTAACATTGGAATAGATTCCTCCTATTGCCCCTACTTTGGCATGGACCTATCCACAGACCACAGTCCCATAGGGTTGTACCTGCTGCAGTGTGGCCTCTTCTATGAGCCATAGTCTCTTCAGGGCTACAGTTCCTGTGGCATAGACTTATCCATGGCCATGGATGCTTTGAGGTGTTCCAGCATGGCCTCATGCACAGCCACTCATGCTTCCAGGTGTCCCTTCTGCAGCATGGACTTATTCTTGGGCCACAATCCCTTCAGAGGTATATCTTCTGTGGCACTGATGTAATCACAGCCACAGACGCTTCAGGGTGCCCTGCTCCCACATGGACTCATCTACAGGTCACAGTCCCTTTGACTCAAGGGCAGGAGGGTATCCAGTAGCAGCGCAATGGACATAGTGTGAGGGGAATCTAACCAGGTTCAATGGCCCTGATATACCTCAACTCCTATTTCAAACACAACAGTGTCTTCAGGACTTCTTTGTCTGCACCCACGAGATTGTGGATGCTTCAGGGGTGCCATCATTTTAATCATTACCATGAGATGAGGGGGGAGGTTTAGAAAGAAGTTTTTCAGTATTACAGGGAAATATACTTAGACGTGGGCATTAATAATGAAGCCATATGACCTTATACAAACTCAGAACAACAGAACTGAGTCAGGTGCAGAGACATGAACATGAACAACAGAAATGAGCCAATGGTTTGAATCTATTGTGTAATCTGTGTGGAGACAGAAGGTCATGGGACACTGGGAAGCTCAACTTCCTATGGTGCCCCCACAAGATCATACCGTGCTGTCATCAGCTCAGCACTGACAATAAACTGAGTACTGTTGCAAAACGAGGAATTTCTGCTTGTAGTGAGCATGTATTTTGGGTTTCCAAAGACCGTAGACCACAGCTCACAAGAGTTACTGGGTGGCTGTCTAGTGCATTAGGACCTGGAGACTTGTGGGTTTGATTTTTGGGTGTTGAATGTAATGGTTGAGCTAATCCCAGTCAGCCAAATTCAAATTCAGATTAAAAAAAATCTAATGCTGGCTATGCTAACTCTTCTGAATTAACTGAATGGAATATTTTTGGGTAATGTTTGGACTCAGCCTGCAGCCCTTGACCACGGGTTGATTTCCTGGTGGTGTGGACAGACAGGAGACATTGGATGTGTACATCTCCAGGCTCACCTCTAGGAATTACTCCTGCCCTTGGCCTTGGATGAGCTGTGGAGCACGGCACAACTCTGTCAAGGAAAG
This sequence comes from Tringa tobata, assembly GCA_033628505.1. NCBI lineage: Eukaryota > Metazoa > Chordata > Aves > Charadriiformes > Scolopacidae > Tringa > Tringa tobata. The sequence goes on along the minus strand of JAHREE010149076.1, from coordinate 3,919 downwards.
GAACAGCTCTGAAAAAGGGTATATAGGAAGGACACAGCAGCAGAATGGAACCACTGACCAGAGAGGGTCCTTACCTCTTTGCCCTTTACAAGTGAGCAACTACTTGCTGTCCACAGGATAGGCCAGGATGTAGATGAGGGACCTTCATGCAGCAGAAAACATTTTCTGGTTTTGTTTCAACTTCCTACCTTGGGTAAGCTGATTTCCACAGTCCCAGACCTGGATAGCTAAAGTCTTCCCTCTGAGATTCCTCCAGATCAATTACGCTGATATACTGGGGCTGTTGTTCCAACCCATGCCCGGGAACAACAGTCAAAGTTAGTGACTTTTGAACCTAAGCTGCCCAAAAGAGATGGATCACAGATGCTGCCAAGTGCAGAAGCATGTCCCACTGTAACCACCACATCCCAGGGCGAAGTAGGGGGATCTGCCCCCACACAGATCCTTTCAGCATCACAATTGAGTCCTGGCACGGATGAGGCCTTAGAGAGCCCGTTCCCAAGGAAAGCTACTCTATACTTGGGGAACATCAGGTACCACAGAGCAGCTTCAGGAGTCTGGGAGCTGGTTGTGGTTCTGGATCTGCCCTGACCCATGGGGATGTTGGTTTCACAGGAAATTGAAGGCTTGAGTGTGTGGTTTACTGTGGCCTGGCCAAAACTAACTTGTGAATCACCTCAGCCCTGACTGTCTGTTCAACAGCTGAGTGAAGCCAGATGCTGAACCAAGTGATACGCTGTTGCATGAGGGTCTTGTCTGTAATACCTGTGCCCAAGGGAGCTGGCCATGCCCCAGCTTGGGGGCTGTTCCTGGGGCTATTCACCCAATCCCATTCCTGGTGTCTCTCCTTCAGGGCAATGCTCTGTCTGAGCACAGTCTTCCAATACAGCTGCGCTCAGATCAGGAGGGACCTTATTCCCCAACAGCTTGTACGGCCTCCAGCTCCCCACTTGGGGTCAGCAGAAGGCAGGCTTCTATCTGCAGGGCATACTCAAGCCTGAGGCATTTCTGGGCAGAGATGCACCAAGGCAGTCCCTGTTGGTCACTGTCACTTGGGCAGTTGGCAAATATTCCTCAGGTGCAAGGGACACTGCGCAAAGGTCCCAGTGCAGTGTGTCGCAATGTCTCCTTCCTCCCAGAGTAGTGAAGGGTGCTCATGTGCCCTTATGTCATGTTGATTTGACCAAAGCAATACTTTTGTCTCTGGATAGCTTGTAAGAACATTCTGAGAGGGAAGGACCACACAGAGGCTCAGGTTGCATTGCAGCAGAATTTTAATGATTTAAAAGAGGGAAATGAGGTAAACAAGTGGTGGCTCTGATGCAGAGAGCACCAGATCATCCAAGAACCTCTGCCTGGAGGCCAGGGTGGAGTTCCCAAACTGTCCATCTGCCTACAGCACGACGGCAGGGGAACAGAAGATCCCTCCAGGGCTGGTCTTGGAAAAACCCATGACCCTGGGGAGCAGAAGACAACAGAAAAAAGAGAGACAAAAAGAGTGAGAAGCAAGCAAGTTATACATAAGCCACATTTCAGAGAGTTCAGGCATGCTTCTTCCTGCTTTTCTTTGCAAGTAGAGCCATGAATGCTCAACCTCTCTGAAAGTGATGATCCAACAATCTGTCCTCAGACGAGCATAATCTTCTACCTTCCTTGGGGTCCTACTGCGTAAAGTCACCAGTGGCTTTAGCAGGGGGGGCACCTCCTGCCGCAGTAGCGGCTGGTAATGCAGGAGAGGTCACAGCACCCAGAGTTGATGGGGACTCCGTTACAGCTGAGGATGCTGCCAACAGCAGCGGAGGTGGAGGATCCCACCACGGTGTTCTGCGGGAAGGAGCTGAGGATGGGTCCGGGCAGGGTCACCACCACGGGGGAGGGCTCGATGACGACGGTGGAGTTCTGGCACTGCCTGACACAGGGCTCGTTGCAGCTGTTGGCCAGCGGGGTCGGGCAGCAGGGCTGGCAGGGCAGGCAGGGTGAGCACTGGTTGTAGCAGGACATCTTGTGGGGCGGGAGGTGCAGCTGGAAGAGAGGGCAGGGAGGAGCATGGGAGCGTGTGAGAGCATCCTGTCCACCCAGCAGCAGGGCACCAAGGGCCGGGCTGGGTGGGGAGATGGAGGCCGTGCAGGGAGGCCCATGCGCCTCGTGGCTTCACCCGCCGGGCACCATGCCAAGAGAGCCAGGTCCAGGAAAGCCCTTTCCCAGCCCAGAGCCCAAGAGTCCCCTCAGCCCAGCCCAGCCCAGCCCCTCTCCACACCACACTTTCTCCCCGCTTCCCCTCCCATGACAGGAGCCCCAGGCCCCAGTGCAGCACAGAGCTTCCAACTCACTTGCTTCTGAAGAGAAGAACGGGAGCAAAGCGGATGAGAGCGTGAAGAGCTGCGAGGGCTTTTATACTGGGCCTGCACTGCCCCAGGAGCGGGGGAAGCCTCAGCGGGAGTAATAATTCTCTGAGAAGCTCATCTGAAATGCAAAACATGCCAGCTAATGATACGGGCTGTGTTTTGGTTTCCTGCATGGCTGCCTTCTCATTGCCTTATTTGGCCGTGCCCACTCCTCCTTGAAGGCTCCTTTTCAGTTCTGGGCTGGGAGGCTCAAGGATTCCTGGGTCAGAAGATCATTGTTGCCAGCAGAAGAGGAGTCCCAAGTGCCAGAGGGGTCGCCTGCGGGCTGGGGACATTGTCCTGGGGCACTCTTCTGGCTTTGGTTGCAGCCTCATTGGGAGGAAGAGCCCTGCTGCTCCCAGCCCTGCAATCCTTGCCTGCATGCCAAAGGGTTCCAAGGGGGACGGCCCATTTGCCACGTCCCCTTTCTTGCACCCTCCAAGCTCTCTCTGACGCTCACTGCCCTTTGTCTCCAAAGGCTGGTGCTCAGCGCTGCTGCTTTTGACTCTTCCGCCTAATGTTGCTCTGGGGAGGCCTTGGTGTGCCTGTTGGGCCTCCTCCGCTCTCTGGGCTCTCGCTGGGCCCTCTCTGGGGTCTCCTACCAACACCAACACCATCACCACCACTGTCAGTGTGTCTGGAGCCTTCTCCTGCCCCAGCCTGCTCCAGCCCTGCCCCGCCAAGGGGCTTCTTTGTGAGGTCACAGTTGCCCATCTGCAGGTAGGTGTATTTGCTCACTTGCCCTTCTGTGCCTCCTCGACCAATGTGAAAGGAATTTCCACAGATGCATGTGGGAAAGTTCTTTTACTGTGAAGGTGGCCAAGTCAGGGAGGTATTGCTCAGGTGGATTGCGAAGTCTCCATCCTTACAGAGATTCCTATATCATGTGAGATAAAGCTTCTTTGGTAGCTGTGTTATCCAGCTCTTTCTTCTCGTTGTCATGGGATGTTAATCGGGCAGAAGGTGAGGTGTAGAGAGGGGTTGGTCTGGTCTGAGGGGATTCTTGGCTTCTGGGCTGGGAAAGGGCTTTCCTGGATCTGGCTGTCTTGGCATGGTGTCCGCAGCCTTCCCTCTCCCAAAAGGACAGCTCCTGGTTTTGCCACAGGGTCAGGACTCCCCTTTTCCCCCTCTAGCACTCCCACTCCCACTCACCCACAGACCTGCTCCTCCCCAGCCTGACACGCCTTTCTCACTAGCACCTGCGCGGCCCACCAAGGCTGTCGGCTAAACCTGGACCCTGTCCCGCTCCCCACTCCACAAGGTGCTCAGGCTGCTCCCAGGAAGCGGGAGCTGAAGCTCTCCAGATCCTGTGTTCTCTTCCCTCTGCCAGCTCAAAGCCGCCTCCAAACCTCAGCCCAAGGGGTGGAGCCAAACCCTGGGAGGCTGCCTGGCATCCCACACCTCTGCCCCAGGGAGCCTTTTGACACACATCACCTCCTGGTTCAAGCACTGGCTCGCCCAAACTGAGGGAATCAAGGTGCCACCTCTGCTGGGCCCCGGGCTCTCTGGGGCTAGGACCAGCTTTTCCAGTGCTG
>JAHREE010149068.1:0-12651 GCA_033628505.1 Tringa tobata | reverse complement strand
ATTAAATGCAACTGAATGCAGCGGTTCCTTCGTATAAAGGAAAGAAGGTATTGGCATGCCAGCCAGTTTGCATTTTGCACTTGCATTTCCTCAAATCTCAGAGCTACTTTCCAGCACAGCAGGCAGTCAGCTCGCCCTAATTACTGCCAGGGAGGCCCAGATGCTTTTGTCAGCTCTTCAAGCGCAGAAAAAGATTATCAGCAGACAAGCCAGCCACAGGATCAAGGATGGCTCCTAACAGGAGACTTGTAAAAAAAACCAAAAAAAAATCCGCTAATACTTATGTTCTCTACTGAATGGAGCAAATCTAAACACCTTATAAATCTGAGATCAAGCCTGATTATTCATATACAGGATTATCTTCCAGGCTGAAGAGACAAATACAAATGCCGGCAATTAAAGAGAGAGTTAGCATAATGAAACCCTTTTTCATGTAATTTGGTGGGATGCAAAGCACTGCTTTAAGCAGATGAAAAGATGCAGCAGTGGCTGTTCAGTTGAGGTGCCTGCCCACCCAAAGGGACGGCTGTGACAAAAACCTGTGGGGTCCAGTGTCGCCGGCAGCCACGAGCAGCTCCAACCTCTCACCGACTCCAGTGGCAGAGGAGGCTGGGGCCCAAAGGATGCCACTGCTTGCCTACACGGATCCCCTGAATGAAATAAAAGCAATTACTATTTTTCCACATTTTGAAATTACATGGAGAGAATCCTCCATTCTCTTGCAAATTGAATTTCAAAGCAATTCGGCTTAAGCTTGAGAAATAGACTCAGCGGCAGCTCTTTATCCCACGGTGGAGGTGGTGGTTGTGGGGATGCAGTGGCTGTTATCACTGATTTCTGCAGCGGGCTGAAGCCAGCACAAATCCCCTATCACCATACAAAATACAATTACATTTCCCCCCCAACTCCTCAAATGAGAGGAGAAAAAAACCCAACTGTTTGTTTGGAAAATTAGGACTGCTACACCTGAACAGCCGTACCATTCTAAAAAAACCCCACAAATTTTAATAATTCAAGTTCAGGTTTGTGTGTGTTATAAATCTGTAACCATTTACTGACTTGTTTAATATGGTGAATCTCACCCGTGTCAAATACAGCTTTTAACTACAAAGGTGGCCTCAGGAGACCCAAGCTCTCCCAAGTCCTGTCTCCGCTGATTGCTGATTTTGAACAAGTCACTTGGCTTCTGTGTGTCTGCCAAATAAACAGAGCAATCCAATCTCCTCTGCAAAAGCCACAGAGGCACACTGACTGGAAAGGGCATGTTAAAAGTCAAATATTAGTATTATTGCCATTACTTTGTTAGGAGTTTGATCCTATTTTGAGTCAGAGAACATTAGAAAATTTGAAGGGAGGATCTCTTGATGCCACAGAAGCTCCTTTAATGGTGAGGACATCACCTCACAGCGGTGTGCCCACCTTTGATGCCCCAGGAACCACTGGCTGCCCTTCACCCATCTCTCCAGAAAGGCACAGGGCTCCCACTAGCCCCGTGTCCCATCCACAAGCCTTGGACAAGTTCTCAGAAAACCCAGGGCATCCAAAATGGCACTAGACGCCTCTGCGTAGGCAACTGTGTCGAGTCCCACATGATTCAGGCAACGTTCAAGTACTGGCAATGTCTGAATTATAGAATGTTGGTCAGCAAACTAAATGCACTGCCTGAAGTGACAGGATAATATCTGCGGGGGGGAGAAGAGTCTTACCCCAGTACAAGTTCTATTGCTCTTTGTCTTGTATAAATGAACATTAACTTTGGACCCAAATCTATGACCATGTGCATATGCTATAGCACACAATATCGGCGCCTACCTGAATAACTTGGGATTAACAGGCCTGACTGCAAACCCAGGTGGTTTGCTGCCTCTTTGCACATTTGTTCATTTGAAATTCTCAGCTTAATAGCACCTACTTTCTTTTTTCTTTCACAGCTTTATCTATCTTGGTGGTGGTGGCAGCTGTAGCGTATGTTAAATCCTCACACGTACCTTTGTTTAAAACTTTTCTTGCTCTTCCAGTCAAAACTCTGTCTCCCTAATATTTGGTGCTGTCACCTTAACTTTTAACTTCCTCTTTTATAATTCAAAGCCATTATTTGGCTCGCTGCAAATTTATATATGAAGAAATAAAGTGACAAATGTCTTTTCAAAATGCAGGCTGCCTCCGAGGTAGCGCGTAGAAACAATGTTGTGATTTGCATTCTCCTCTCAGCTACAGCGGTGCCTAGAAGTGAAGTCAATAGAGTTGTACCACTGCGACTGAAGACTTGGCTCTGTGTAGGAAGCATTCATTAAACAGTTGGGGTTTTTTTTATTTAGCCAAAGTCAAGGATCTGTTACCCTTTCATTTCTGTCCATTCCTGGTGCCAGAATTACAAAAAAATTCTGATCCGACTCTCAGAGCGTATTCATTTGCAATTAAAATAAAATTTGAAGAATTAGCTATTTGGCTGCTTTCAATTGTACTAATGGCTTTTTGTCCTTTTTTGAGAAACGCTTCCTCTCAAAGAAACAAAAACATGGGAGCTCTGACAATACTAAGAAACTTGCCAGCACAGCCCAGGGAATTTGCAGCAGAAGTCCATCCTCCCTAGTCTGTGAGTTACAGCCTCCTCTTGGTCAATCGTGGTCACAAGTTACTCTGTGCAATGGCAGCTTGTGACCTGGTGTGCTCTCAACAGGTGCATTCACGCCAGTTGCCAGCGTGCGAGTGAAAGACCCACCGCTTCCAGCATTAAATGAGAGCTTTGCTGGCAGCCTCGGCAGAACGGATGGGCATTAGCAGCAGGATCAGCCCCATTTATCCCAGCTCTTCTTCAAAGTTGGAGCTAGGAACTTGGAGAGAGTCATGGAAGTTTGAAAAGTCTTGATATTCTACCGTAATATGCCATAATATTGACGGATCTGAGGTCTACTTTTATTCACGGTTGGGTGTATTCACCCTATGTGCTAGCATCCCATAACTTCTTAAGCTTCACCACGACTGTGATAACTATGGGATATTCTAAGATTAATTTATCCTATCTGGCTTCTCAAAATGTCCTCAATGTCCAAAATTCATCTTAATAAGGGGCCTCAGAGCCCTTAAATACCTTCTATTCAAGATCCCACAGATTACTTTGCTCCCAGGGGAAGTTAAGTACAGGCTCTTGTGGCAAACATGGCAGCAGAGTATGTAGAAAACCAATTTCAGTTATTCATGTATTTTTAACCATCAGCAGTGTGGTACAGCAAGTGGAAAAAAATGGAAGACAGCCAACAAAGTAATGAGCCATCTTCTCTGCAGATCACCAGTAAATGCTCCGCCGGTCACAAAGAACTACAATTAAGAGAATGCTGGCATTAATGATTAATGAGCTATTTAAAACGAGCAAATCAGAATGCACTTTACATGCCCTATCACCTGTGGGTGAGATTTTGTAGAACGTGATTCCCAGACACCCAACCTGGACAGAAATAAAACCATTCATTTCACATTTTTGTTATGAAACAGTTGCTCAGATACCAGAATCACACCTCATGTCACATCTTAATTAGAAAAATGAAAGAAAACAAAACTCCTCCTTCTGTAGAGAATGAATGAGAACTGATTCAGATTTTACCTTTAGTTCAGTCCTAGGCTAAGATGGCACTGGAATGGGCAGCATTATTTCTAATTTGGTTGCTCATTCAAGAAAAGATTTGAAAAGCCCATGTTTAAGTCCTTTCTAACTCCAGCATTTACTTAAGCACACATTTAAAGGAAACATACATATTTAAATGCTATCTTGAATAGGAATTCTTCTGCCTGCTCAGGCTCAAATGTATCATCTAAAACATCTCATATGCCTTATTCACCAGCAATAGATTTCCTAAAATGTCCTGTTACGCTACTGAAAAAAATATAGCAATGTCAACTATTACAGTCAATAGTCATGCATGAGCATTACAGCTCTACCTTACTGTTAGCGTTTGTAAATAAAATCAAGCTCATGACAGTGCATCACCAACATAGAGGGATAAAGTTTACACAAGAAAAATGCTATGCTTTTTGATGCTGAGAGGTCTATACTAACTGTTGATGAAGAGAAATAACGTGAAAGAAACATGCAGGCCGTGCATTGGCTCTTCCCATCACTGTTACCAGAAAATAGAGAATTTACCCCATGAGCTTCACTGGCATCCTTTGAACAGGGCTATTGTCCTCACCACTATCAGCATCCTGCCATTCAGAGGTGGTGACACCTTGTTAGGTGACCTAGCTCATGTTACCATCAACCCAGGACGAAAGAGGGGAAACCATAATACACCTCTTGTGATTTCAGTACCAAGTTAAAACCGCCACTTGTTGCTTCTTAAATGCTGGTGAAACTTCTGCCTCCTAAGATTAACAACGTTACTTGGTGTTCATCATTATCATTTTAATATTGTACTGGAAAGAAAATGAAATTGCCATATGGTGGAATTATCATGTCAGACATCTGTTAACTCCCTCTTATGGAAAAACAAAGCACTTTAATGTATTCAGAAGGTAAGCAAGCTGACAGCTATTTTTAATACATGAAGGCTAAATTTTTTGCCCCACATTGTTGAATTTTCTTTAGAGGCATACCTCTAAAGGCTTACCTGTATAACACTGAAAAAAACAGATAATGATCTCTACTTCTGTGGGAACTCATAGCACTACAACACTATTGCAAAAGTTTAAATGCTAAGGTCAGTGAATATTACAGAGGAGGCACTGCCACAAGAGATTTATAAAGCTTTTCAGACACTTGACTGAAAACACTGGGGTGATCTTAGCCATTTACAGATTTATGTCTAATAAGATTAATATAATACATTCAAAACACTTTTTAAACACTGATCTTCTTTGAATTTTCATTTTGAATTTTTTTTTTTTTCAAAATTTGCCTGAACTTAATGATAAAGAATAAAAAAAAAAATCAGACAGAAATAAATTTGAACAAAAGAGTTGGTTTTCCTTTGTTCTTGTTATGTTGCTGACAAAAATTGAAAAACTATTTTAGGTCATCCCAAATGATTCTTCCATCGATCCTTTCATTGAGTAAAACAACAATCACATCCTGAACCTTCCTCTCCTTTCACTTGTGTATATGGTTTTAACCACGACTGCCATTTCATAAAGAAAATGCTACAACTGCTTTTATCTCTCATTTAATTACAATACGGCTGTTTGGATTACTCTAGAAAATATTATTTCTTAGACTATGCCTGCACATGGTGATTCAGGCTACCAGCATCTACCTGAGGGAGAGGAAACATTATGTCAACGAAATCATCAGGGAAATATTTTAAGTGTTTGTGCAATCCTAGTTGCAGTTGGACATCACCAAAAAAAAGTAACTAAAAAATTAAGTTTATAGACTCAAATATATACACAAATAGTAGTAATTTTTAGAAGGCAACAAAAATCTAACTACCACTGCTGTCATAAGCTGTGGCATGATATACAAAGGCATTGATAATGTTTCAGTATGGATTAAATCAGTTAATTAGCAAGTCCATCACACCTACAGAAAATGTATTCAGACTGTTGTATTCCATACTCTGGGCGCCTGGAATTAAACTAAGTCTTAGTATTAATGTAAGGAATTATCAGCTTTACTGAACATATTCAGTCTAGCTGGATCTCCCTAAAGCATTTGGTAAAACTCCCAGACACTTAATTTTAGTGAATTCATGGCCTTGTGTAACTTGGAGGCTGGATATACACTAGTTTTCCCAAAATATGACCATAAATAGACAGAAGGAAGGGAGAATATTCTCTTAGGCCTTTATACTTAGCACCAGCACATTTGTCACAAGTCACAGGAGAATCTGGATAGGAAAAGAAAAGCAAATTATCAGCTCCTGTATCTATTAGTCAGTGGAGTCACCTATGGCTGCCTAGACATCAGAATCTCACTCTGGCTGTTCCCAGCATTAGCAGAGCATCTACTCAGCACAGATACTAATGCCCTGCTTTAAAAAAACTGAAAATAATATGCAAGTGTCATTTAAGATATGTCTAAGGCCATTTATTCTGACCTCATCCTTTTTTTTTTAAAGGAAGAAAATGTCAGAATAAATGTGTAATGTGTTCTCTCTATTTATAGTGTTTTGCTGGGGGCTGAGCAAAACCTCGTGCAAGCTGATGGGCATTTCAACAACCCTGTCAACCTCTTCAGTCTTCTTTCTTGAAAGAATCCACCCACAAAATCCCAAACATGTGGCTAGCTAAGAAGATGTAGCCAAATCATATATCACATTATACCTTCATATGTTTTATTCCACATGTGAGACTTTTTTCTTCCTGGATCTGAGGGTCTGGCAGCATCATGCAGCCTCTTCACATGGGCTTCCTCCCACGTAGTTGCTGCTCTTTCTGGAACTACTACTAATTTACCTGCTGCATATTGTCCTAAAACCTGCTACTTCCACCTCTGTGTTTCTAGATACAGGCACAATCCTTAATAATCTGTCCAAACATATCAAAGCCATTAACGGATTTCATCCTCCCCCCATCATCATCTCCCACAGGGAAGCACTGAGTGTATTTATGGATGGAAGATGAACTGGAGGAAGATGGTATAATTTCCCCCCACTCAGAATACAAACCTAGGTCTTTGATTTCTGTTTAGGTGGTCAATGTATCGTCTCATCCTCCAGAGTGGATTGTAAGGAAATGGTTCCTATTTCTCAGTCCATGTTTCTATGCCCTTCTAGGAGAGGGTGGTACAGTTAGATCCCTGGGACAACTTCAGTTCTTCTCTTCCTCAATGCAGATGTCCCTGCCCATCATTTATGTTCCCTCTTGGAAGAAACTGGCAAGTCTCACGTGTTTCTTCCTTAAGTCACTTCAGAGACTTTACTGTTCACCTTTGCATTAAAAAAATCCAATCTAATAACTTTCTCTGTTTTTGTAAGTGTGAGTGTATATATATATATGTGCTTGCAAAATCAAACTGCAAAAAAGAGACATTTAACAGAGAGAGGTTAAAAAGAAGGGAAACTATGCAAAGAAATAATACACCGCCTGCATGCAAAATTATTTGTAATAAAATTGCAAATCCTCTAGGTAAAGAGCATGGAGATATAACTATTAGAAATTATCTGAGTCTGAAGCAATGCTGTATATAAACAAAACCTGAGCACCAGCTATCAGATCAAATGCTGAATACCAAATGGAACCAAATAGTTAAAGACAGCTTTAGCTAACTGATTAAATGAAATAAGTCATAAAATAATTATTGATTTATTCAAGACAGACATAGGATGTTGGTACTATAGAATCATGGAATCGTCTAGGTTGGAAGAGACCCTTGGGATCATCGAGTCCAACCATCTACCCTACTCTACAAAGGCCTCCCCTAAACCATATCCCCCAGCACCGCATCTAAATGACTCTTAAACACATCCAGGGATGGTGACTCAACCCCCTCCCTGGGCAGCCTATTCCAATGCCTGACCACTCTTTCTGGGAAGAATTCTTTCCTAATGTTCAGTCTAAACCTACCCTGTTGGAGCTTGAAGCCATTCCCTCTTCTTCTGTCATTAATTACCTGTGAGAAGAGACCAGCACCAACCTCTCTACAGTGTCCTTTCAAGAGGAAAAAAAAACCAACTAATGTTTTCTGAATAAACCTATACCGACTTATTAACTGAACATAGTCCCAAGAGTTATTTCATTAAAGAAAGTGATCTGCAGTCTATGCAGATGTGCCTATGACTGAAGCTTTGTTCTTAATAACAGTAAGTAAGCAGAAAGGCTTCACACGTTCCAGACAAACCGTCACGTTTAGAGAAACCCCCAGTACATAATATGGTTGTATCACCTACACTTTGAAAAAGTTCTCATACATGTTTGAGGTTCAACAAAACATCAGACAACATCCTGTTGTAGATGGGTCCTTGGCAGCCATACATAAAAGCACATTGAACACTGCAGCCTGCAGTAATTAACCAACACCACACAGAGCATGGAAACTATTGCCATCATCGTTTGCTGCCGCAGCAGGGCTGGGGAGTCTGCAAGCCTAGCAGCACATCATTTAAGCTGGGCTTCATCAGAGGTGGCCACCTGCATTGGGTTCCCACCTCTGGGAGAGGAGAGTCACTCCCTGACTTTCCCTCTGCTCCGAGGAATCGCACACAAGTAAAGAAATAGAATCTATTATTTCGTGCTTTCTGAAAGGAAATCGTGTGAGCCAGGGATGTAAAAACACACAGCACTTCAGTCGTAGAAATTCACCAAAGCAAACGGTGAACAAGATCTTCAGGCTTAGCACAGCTTTAGTGAATGATACAGGGACTGAGCGACTAGTGCTTTCTTTTCAGAGGAGAACAGACACAATGCAGGGATTTCTATCCTGCGAGGCTACTGAAAATCAAGGAATCATGGAATTGTTGGAATTGGAAGGGACCTTCTGGAGATCATCTAGTACAACCCCCCTGCCAAAGCAGGGTTGCCCAGAACACATCACTCAGGACTGCATCCAGGCCGGGCTGGAAGATCTCCAGAGAAGGGGACTCCACACCCTCCCTGGGCAGCCTCTTCCAGGGCTCTGCCACCCTCACCATAAAGAAGTTTTTCCTCATATTTGAATGGAACTTCCTCTGTTCCAGCTTGTGCCCGTTGCCCCTCGTCCTGTCACTGGGAACCACTGGAGAGTCCAGCTCCATCCTCCTTCAACCCACCCTTTAGATACTTATAAGCATTAATAAGGTCTCCCCTCAGTCTTCTCTTCTCCAGGCTAAAGAGTCCCAGCTCTCTCAGCCTTTCCTCATAAGAGAGATGCTCCAATCCCTCAATCATCTTTGCTGGACTCTCCCCAGCAGTTCCCTGTCTCTACTGGCCACACTCTTCCCTCTGCAGCCCAGGCTTCCATTGGCCCTCTTGGCGACAAGGGCATGTTGCTGGCTCCTGGACAGTTTACTAGCCACCAGGACCCCCAGATCCTTTTCCTCAGACGTGCTTTCCAGCAGGTATCAGCAGTCACTGCAACACCCAGGCCTTTCCAGCCACCCCAAATGTAGAGAAAGCGCGTAGCAGCTCTGTGACTCTACAGTTATGGGTCACCAACTCAGCAACAGCCTCTTGTTCCACCTGGGTGAAACAATCCCAGTTCCATATAATCCTGATGCAGTGATGTGTGTCTGGTGTGCTGGGAGGCACTGGGGGGAAACGGGGAACAGATACAGAGAGTGAGGCAGAACCAAGCACCGCTTCCTATGAGAGGAGCCTTCCCAAGAAATAGGTTGGAAGAAAAGAGCCTGCGAATGCAAGGGAAATATTTCTCCAACAAGAAATCACTGGCTACATTTGGGGGTGACTTTGCTCAGCAACCATTAGTCTCACGTGTCTCGTATTATGCAAAAGGATGTTTTAGAAATATTACAGTGCTAACAGGACACAAGCAACATAGTAGGAAAAATAAAAGCAGCATGCTGTGAAAAAACACTAATATGAAGATGGTTGCTCTACCTGAAAACTAAAATTCATCATATTTACAAACATGCAATGAGCCAGAATTTGAGACTGGATAACACCAATTTGGGTTAAAAACCCCCACATAATAAAGTAAACTTTGAAATAAATGAGCTTGGCCATTTGAACATGAAAGAACAATAAAATAGAAGCTGCAAGTGGCCTGAAATGCTTTTTCCCAAACTGAACTTAAAAAGAAACTTGGATTTGAAACCAATTAATCAACAATTTAGACAAGTGTCTTCAGGTTCTTTGGATACTAATAAGGCTGTAATTTAATTTACAAACATTTTTTTCCCCTGTGCATAAACACTGTGGGGGGTATTTTCAAAGCAGTGCTCAAGGTTTTAGACATATCCTGCTGGCTTAATGGAAAATGCATGGTTTGGCTTCCTTTTTGAGGGGCTGGAAACCTATCCTGGTAAGCTTTCACACTGAACAACAACAAAAAAAAGGATGTCAATGGAGGGGTACCAGTGTAAGAAACTTCCAAGTTTCCATTAATTCTTTAAAACTGTGTTGCCAAGTCAGAATAAAAATTCACAGAGTAAAATGGAGAAGGTCCAACCCATGCTCCTCCTTCTCCGAAAGGCTTGGCTTTGGAGCATGTCTCATGACCAAAATGCATCATACCATGCTGTATGGTGTCTCTTGACCTAACCCACAGCAGAGCTAAAGACAAAGCAGCCCACACAGAAGTCAGTCGTCTCTGGACTGTCTTCCTGCAGCAGCCGTGAAGTATCATTGCTAATCAGGTCCAGGCATTTTTATGCCTGTAGCTCCTGAAGCAACTGCTCAAGTTTTGCCTTTGGTGGCCCCGAGTGTGCTACAAACTGCCTGCATGAACCCTTCCTCCCTAACGAACGCTAACAACAACTAACAGCGAGTCTTAGCATCTGAGCTTGACACAAAGCTCTGGCTCCAGAGGCAAAATTCTCTGTAGACCATAAAGCTAATGGCAGCTGCTATTATTCAGGAGTACAGTGGCACGGCTACATGCACAAAAGCGTGTATTTCTCAAGTAACCTACCCATTAAAGATACTGTGCTATAGTATCTACACTCAGAAATTTCTTGGATAACATTTTCAAAAACACTGAAGTAATACAGAAGCATTGATGAGTTTGAGGGAATATTTGGAAACCTTATCCAAAGCACACATTCACTCCGTTTTACTTTTTAATCTTTGCTTTTTAAACACAAACCAGGTGGAAACATGGCTCTGCAATATGCACCAGAAGACCAGCACAAGCACCAGAACTCAGTGCCAGAATTTGGCTTCTCAGGGAACTTTATGTCCTTGAAATCTTTATGCCAAGGACAGATTTCACTGAATTGGTCAAGAGATTCAATATTTATTAAAAGGGACTGACAGACAACCATACAATCACATATGTCGCACTTGGAAACAACAAACCAATGAGCCAACCCGACACTCGTGGGCTGAATGCTGCTTTTCTGAAGATACCTTTTTTATAGAGCTCCAGTACTGCAGCTGAAGAGCCAATATTCAATATGCAAATACTTTGCAGGAGAACGGGAAAGTCAGATGTGATCAGGTAGCAAATATTAAAATATAGGTAGAGAATTTTAGTGTTCACTGTATCCTGTTTCGATTTCTAGAGATCTTACTTGAGTGTCAGTATTAAAAAACAATTGTTTAAAAATAACTAAATTATCAAAAAATCACTCGAATAAACTAAAAATGCAAGGTATGATATTTAAAAAAAAAAAAAGGCACGGGTTTTCTGCACCTAGCTATTTTTCCATCTATCTGCAATTAAAGTCCGAGCACTTCCACAACTACCATGTTTGTAAAGAGATCCTACTGCAAATGAGACTTGTCCCTTACTTAATGCTTGAATT
The DNA here is from genome assembly GCA_033628505.1 of Tringa tobata. Classification (NCBI taxonomy): domain Eukaryota; kingdom Metazoa; phylum Chordata; class Aves; order Charadriiformes; family Scolopacidae; genus Tringa; species Tringa tobata. Next base: position 1,318 of record JAHREE010149068.1, on the reverse strand, counting down.
CCCCAGGTTCTGTCACTAGTGAGCACATATGGGCGCTAAGCACTGTGATGGGGGAAGCTACGGGATTCACTTTACACTAGTGAGCATCTGTTGGGTCAAACCCTTGTGATTTACCAGACGCCTGGGGAAGAGCTTTGCCTACAAGGGCCGATGAACTGTGGGCTGGTTGGTGTGAAAATCCAGAGGAAGAAGCAGCAAGAGAGCAGAGGCACAGAAAGAACCTAACCCCTGTGTATAACAACAGGCATTGCAAACCACGCAGAAGATAATTTTGAACGGAGATGGGTGGAAAATACTCTTGCTTACTTAACTACATTGATTTCTTGATTAGTGTGTCTCCATAAAATATATTCACATTTACAATCCTATGTAAGGGTCATGTACTCGACTACCATTTTTAAAATTGAACTCTTTCAATGGAAAACACCTCTGTCTTTTTCCAATGCTTGCTTTATTTGGTAGGTTAAGACGCTGAGCCAAGCCTGTCATTGTCCCCGCTCCAATGAATACCATTTAAATCCACTGCTTCAATACATGTGAAGAAACATACCCTTCACCTGATGTGTGCCCTCCAAGGCAAATGACCAAATTTCAGCTCATCAATTTAATATGAAGTCAATTTAATTCTCCTTGACCAAAAATCAGTGCCTATTGTTCCAAAACATGCAATCATCCCCCAGTATATTGCAATTGCTGTTTAAGTGGCCCAGTGTTATTGATAAGCGTCCACTCTGATGAGAACAAAGAGGACTGCCAGAATTCCTTATGAAGAATAAAAAGAACAATTTTGCACACAAGTTTTAGAGATGGCTTCCAAAGCATGAGAGCAGAGGCTGCTCTGTGAAAGGGCTGTCATAATCAAATCCTTAGAAACAGATGAGAAATGAGTGTATTATTCTTGATTTACTATCACTTCATTTATGATTTCCAGTTAATACAGATCCACAAAGCCATGCCAAAGAGATACTAAAGGCCTGATTGTGCTATCCTAATTCAAGCAAAACCCACACTCAAAGTCCTTTTGAAGCCTTTCTGCTTCTGCCAACTCTTGCAATTTTTATTGCAAGCCTTGCAGTACTTCATGTTTTGCTTAAAATTCTGGCTCCTGGAGTTATACAACATATGAATCTCCTTTATTTTCAATTTTAAAAGAAGTTTATCGCCTTCATGACCGAATAGAAAAACTTGCCAATGAGCCTTTTAAAAAGTGTCAAAAATAAAAAGTGAAAAAGAAGAAAGAACTTAACTGCATTACTTTGCTGAATAGCTTCACAAAGAGAATGATATTCTTAGACCAAATTCATGACTTCTGAGCCCT
>JAHREE010149062.1:79422-92583 GCA_033628505.1 Tringa tobata | reverse complement strand
GAGGTCTCCCCTCAGCCTCCTCTTCCTCATACTAAACAGTCCCAAATCGGGGTCTGAGAAAATGAGCACAAATGTTTCTGCAGATGTTGTTCTTGCCAGAGGGATTTTACTGTCTCGGAACTCTTGTGTGTCCTGAGAGAACCACAGACAGACATGTGCAATAGCCTGTTTGTGTATTAAGCTCCTCAAGTTTAGAAAACTGACTGCAAGCAGCAGCCCTCGCGCAGGAGAGCAGATCAAACAGCCTGCCGTTGCTTACAACACAGTCACGGAGATGTGGCAACAATAAAAGGGAGTTTCTTGTTAGCTGATTGTGTTAAAGTTCTCGGTCTCTGCTTAGTGTGGTACAGTGATGGCATGTGGGCACCGGGTGTCCCTATCTGAATGAAGCCATGGTGGTAACGGTGGGCTGGGCAGTGTTCCTTCTACATCACTGGGAATGTGGAGGGTAGCAGGCAGGAGACAGGGAAGTGCTACAGCTCCCTCCTGTCCTGCCTTCCCTACTAATCCCTGAGGGGGCACAGGGCATGGGGAATTTCTGTGGTACACGCTCCTGAGGTACCACAGCACCAGGACATCAGGCACACGCTGGTGAGCCTTCACCCGCACTGGTTGGGTTTGGACTGGGGTTTCAGGAGCGCGGTGCTGTGCCCGTGTGGGTTTCCCTCTCAGGTTTGCTACGCTGGTGTCTCTGTGCCATGCTGTGGATAGCTTCTTGCTCGGAGCGTTCTTCCATCCAGCATCCCCATCCCACGCTGACCATCAGCAGTTCATTTCCTCTTAGCAGGGAGTTGAAGGGCAGTGTAGCGGGACTGTGTTTGCTGCGTGCTGAATGGGGAACAGCTGGAGACAGATGATTGTTTGGGTTATTTGTCCGTTGCCTGGACATTTTGTTTGCTTGTTTGAACCCTGAAAAAATAGGTTTCCAGTTCCTCCGGAGGCTGGTCTGTGCTAAGCCTGTATATTGTGGGCTGCTTTTGAAAACTAGGGTTTTATAACTTTGCAAATGAGCGTCCTGCTGCTTTAGCGGCAAGGCTCCATAAACAAGGCAGTCTTCTCAGAAATTTCCCTGCCACAGAGCCAGCGGGACTAGGGGAGCAGGAGCAGCCAAAACCCACACACTTCTGGTGTCAGAGAATCAGATACCCCCGAGCGTGGTCCCAACTGGACCTCTCTCTTGAGTGGGTTGAAGTGTCTGACTAAATGATGTTTATGGACTGTGCTTAGAAGGATGCCACTAAGCTTTCCTCACAATCAGCTCCTCACCTGGGGTAAACCTGCTCTCTTGCAATCATAATAACATGTTTGCAACTGCTCTGTCTGTAACAATTGCACATATCCTCTGGCTCCTCACTTCTGGGTGTTTGCTTTTATTCTGAGCAGCTGGGCAGTCCTTTGCCCTGTGAGAAAAGCATCTTTTTTTCTCACTGCTGAGTGCAGACGTTTTGGCCACGGAAAATGGAGTTAAATAAGAATAGGCTGGTCAGGAAGCGGAGAGGGTGTTGTTGCCAGCTGATACTGGAGAAGTAATATCAGGAAGAATGCAGATTTGGCCAAGGCACTCACAAGCAGTGCCACGGGTCTAGTCATGAGCCTGGGTGTGCATCAACTGTGCAGCTTTGGGCTGTGGCGGCTGCACATCCTCTCAAAGTACAGCAAAATGTCAGTCTGACACGGACACAGGACCAGAGTCGGGGGTCCACCTTCTGCTTCACAAAAATCGCCCCTTTAACACCTTGCATTTCTTTTGAAATCTCTTTATCAAGTACTGACCAGCCCTGAGCCTGTTTGATTTGGCAGGCATAGACCTGAGGGAAGGGGGGGGTAGGGGAAAAAAAAATAACAACAACACTGCAGCCGATTCATCCCTCCTTGTTTATTCCACCAGAAATAGATTTGGCAGAGCGCATCGGGAATGAACTAATCAGCAGGGAATTAATTGGCATGTTTGTTAAAAGGCAGGAACAACGCGGTGAACAAATTCATGGCTGGATGGCCGGAGGGTTCAAACAGCCAGAGAGGAGCGCTGCATAGTGGAAACTGTGACTCGTAAGAGAAGTCATACAGCTGTGCCGGAGAGCCAGCAGTTGAGAGCTGCCCAAAAGAACCGGGGGCAAAGATATATTGGTGTCCTTGCGGGTGGAGCTGCTTTCAAGAGGGTCTCCATCACCCAGGCTTTCCTTCCCATAAGGCTCCCATGTGTGGGGGGAGATGGCTAGCTTGCAGGAGTGGGAGGGAGGGGTAGGAGAGGTACAGCTGGAAGAGGCTCCACGGAAAGACTGCTGTGGAAACGTGGAGAGCGGGGAAATGAAGAGGGACACGTCACTCATCACAAGCTGAAATGCGGAGGGGGTGGTGAGGAGAAGAGGAGCAGGGAGGCAGAGATTTGGAAGCCTCGTCACAGAAGGACTGGCCTCAAGAGCACAGGTAATGCTTGTATGCGATTCTCTGCCTTCTTTCCCAGGAAAGTTTTGTTTCTTCCTCTGGAGGAGACACATCCACGCATCTCAGAAAGAGCTTGTTGGGTTGAGGGGCTCTAAAGGCACCTGTGGGAAGAGCCAGGAAAGGAGGGAATGTGTGCAGGCTGGCATGGATTTGAAGGATTGCTATCTACATTTCTGGAGAACAGGGGTGTGCAGGGTGAAAGAAGGAAGAAAGGAAGAGTGAGCAATTCCTTAGAGACAGTCAGACAGGCAGACATGGAGAGTGCAAGGTCCGTGGATGCCTACCCACGGAGAGAGAGGAAACTTCTTAAGAGGGAGCATTCAGCTCTAAATGAGAGAGAGATGGAGATAAGACATATCCTGAAAAAGCAGGTACACCTGGCAGAAAGTGTATGTTACTTCCTCAAAACCAACAGTAATTTACTAATGTTATGATTTGCAGTAGATGTGTGCTTTGCACCTGGATGGCTTTTTTTTCTTTTCTTTTTTTTTTTTATCTTCTTCTTCTTTAGCATCAGTATATGCTAAAGAAGCCTGCTGGCAACAGCATCACCCTAGCTGTCAGTCATCAGGGCTGTCAATCAGATCCCTTTATTTAGCAGGATGGTGCGGCTATTTGAGGGATTCAGGTGCTCTTTGCTTTCACACAACATCCAGGCAGAAGATGAGCAGTGTATTAATTATATGCAAAAGTACTATTTAACTCAAATATGTGGCCAAACTTGAGCAAGTCGAGATACTGTTATTCCTACATAACCCAAAACTGGTTGTGCTTGTGTACCAACATATAGTATTATTTCCGTTCACATATAAATGGAAGAATAATACATTACAATGGATTTTTAATAAGGACTTTTGAAACAGGTGGTATTATAGCTGTACCACTGTGGCTGAGTTAATATTGTAGGATCCAATTCTTTAAATTGCTTTTGGCATTTTTCTTGATCTTTCCACCATTACATAATACTACAAGCATATGCTAATGTTTATATTACCCTGATTTCTTTTGCTTGGAGAGCTAACAAATGCCATCCGCTTTGCAAGTAGAGCTTGCAAATTCTTTGATTGTTCTGGATTCACAATCTTGGCAGCTTTCTCCTCTAAAAGCTCAGAGTCTTTTCAGGATCCCAGCCTGGGAGCTCTGGCAGAACTGGCATTAACTGTGAAACTGTGTTCAGCTACTATATGGTTTGGGTTTTTTTATTTAATGTGAAGCTATTTGGTTTATAGCACCTAAACCTTCTTTGACTTTATATATAAAACAGAACATTTAGTTGGGTTTAGTGTGCAAGTAATATAACCTTAAATATTCTTAAAATATTGCATATGGAAATAAAGATAGAAAAATTCCAACAATCTGCAAAAATACCTTTATTATCTATTGAGATCCTTTACAAAATTGAGAATCTTAAACTTACTTTGATGCTTAAGTATCCATTACCATTGGAGTGAGAGCTACACTTTATGTATTTATGATTTACCTGAGATCAAACTCCCTGATTCATTTAAAAGCATATTTTATTTCTCTGCCAATAACCCAAAACCCAGTATCAGCCTTCAGCTTCAGTTTGAAAGTGGCCCGAAAGGAACGTGGGAAAATTACGAGGGGAGAAAGCGACTCAAACGAAAACCCCAAATCCAATTCACTTGCAGTCCAATATTGCAGCAAAAAAATCCTTCATTTTAGGTGTTGCTACAGTGACTGCTAACTCTAATCAACAAAATTCTCACCTCAAAGCAAGTATAGGTTTGAGCTAACACACAGGGATGTGCATGCATGGCATTAGGAGAGTGTATGTGTTTAGAGCAGGCAGAAGTGGAGGGAAAGGTTTCGAGCCCTCTTGATATACAAGGGACAGGCAAGCTCTGAAGCGTAATGCAACAACTCATGTCTGCAATAGAATGGTGTGCTCCCCTCAGGCTTCAGGGGAGAGAGGGCTCTCTGAAATGAAGCTGTGTTTGGCACCAGGAGAGAATAGCCTAGGCAATTCCCCCATATCCTAGCAGGCGGCACAACCCATGGGCAGTAGTAAACCCAAGTCATCACCCGTTTCCCCTCAGCGTGTCAACATCTGGGGCAGGTACTAGTGAAATATCAGTGCTCTGGCATCATTGCCCACTGCGTGTTAGGAGGGATAAGCACTGCAAGTGGAGTATACTGGAGCAGCAAGGAACAGAAAGGGTGATCGGGACAGGGACAGGTAAGGGAGTTCAAATCCTGGCAGCGCTCCTTTGCTTTGGGGCAGGGATTCAGGCTTGAATGGCACTTCCACCAATCCTGGCAGGGCTGTGCTCAGGGTATCAAACTAGCAGAAGTCTTTTATCATGTCAAAGTGAGGAACTGAGGTTAAAAGAAGAAAAAAAGTATTGTGTAATAATGAGATGAATACGTCTGTCTTCATTGCTTGCAGATGAAGGCACTGTCCGGTGAATCACTGAGCCTACCCTGCTCCAAGGACAGAACATGATGTAATTTTCTGACAGCGAGCATGTCATATTATTGTAATTAACAGTAACAATAACAAAGCTACTATGTTGTTATTGTTACTCTCTGGATTTAGGAAAGAGCTTTCATCCAGGATGTGAGAGAATTTTCCCTGCTTATCAATCCGTGACAGTATTTTCCAGAGCAACACTGCAACGGATCTGAAGACATATTTGCAATGGGCTGGGGATCTGGTCCCTATTACAGATGACCCTGTGGACTTTTTCTGCTAGAAACCTTATTAGTGAATATCCATTTACCTTCTACAATTCTGCCTAAGAGAGGGAAGGTTGCTCAATTTCTGTGTAAGTGTCTGAGATACGGGAATCTGTTTCAAAGATGATTATAACCTGATGTTTACTGTGATAATAAATTACAGTAGGCCCTCAGGAATGCAGAGAGCAAAGCTACAAAGAAACTGGTCTGTGAAGGGCCCTGCAAACAGACCATGTGGGTCTTGTGATTCATTTGGACACCTGATGTTTTAAAAAGTTTGAGATCAAGTAGGGTGGATTTTCAGTATCAGATGTAGGTGGAATTTATCACCACCCTCCTTTTAACAAATACAGAAAGATCAAAGTATCCCAGCCCTGGGGTATTGAAACAGGTGGGAGGTAGAAAGGGTAAGGAATGGACCATCTCTTCAGAATGTTTTAAAGTCAGCTGGGAAGCCGCACTGCCTCCTTGATGTTGGCAGCATTTTCAAATCATTTGCAATTAGAGATGTTGGCGTCTGTTAAGTCCTTTCCCATCAGGGAAGATTAAAAAGGCATGTGCATTGAACAGTCATCAAAAGAAAGAGGAAAAAAAAAAAGTATAAAGGCTGGAGTATTTATCCGGAAAAGCAGAGGGGCAGAGGAACTGTAGTGTCAATGCAAATAGTTTCAAGAAGGTCCATGGAGACCTCTTTGTTATGTGCCTTGGTGATATCATCAGACCTTCTTAGAGATCTTAATTTTGGCCGTGCTGGGTTGGGGAGGGAAGAGGTGTATGTGTGTGTGAGATAGGAAGAAGGTAATTTATTTTTTTCCTTTAAATGAATAGTGCAATTAGAAGAAGAATACTGAGTACAAAATACCTCCTAACAGGTGGAAAGTAGTATTTTTAAAGTAGCGTGACATTTTCCATCAGTATGGCTATATTCATACTGCTATTTTAAATATATGGAAAAATAAATGCAGTCACAATTAAAATATACTAGTGATTGATTGTAAGAAAGGCACAAAGTAAAAGGATTTATTTATGTACTGCTTTATCTGCTACAGCTCCTTGTAGGTTTTAGGTTGCTGAATTCTTCCCAGATGGTTAGGAGATGAGGCTTATATGATATTCAAAAAGCAATTTAATGTCCTTATATTTTGCAGTGAGGTCTTAGACTTTTGATGCCATGTACCTGAACAAGGGAATAATTTGGATTTTCTCAATGTGCCTACTTCTCACACCAGCCCCTCGACCACTGTGACTACAGATGACTGAAATCATCACTAAAACCTGTGAATTTGGCAATGCATTTTTTGTTTGCTATGTGCAATATGTGCATAATTGATATTTCTAGCCAGTTTCTACTAGAACAGCTGTTAATGACATTTTAAAAAAAATAAAAATACCAGATTAAACACTGAGAGACTACTTAATTAAGACAGAATAACAAATTAGCATGAGTAAGCTGTAGAGAGACTGATCTAACCTCTTACATTTAGAGATGGTACCCGTCTGTATGTTAAGGCTGACTGTAGGTTGTAGGGTCTGTAGGTTAGGGTTGACTTTCATTGGCTTGGGAATGATGGCAAAAGAAGATGAGGAGCTTAGGTAAATGCTCACATCACTTCATGCATCTGTCTTGCCTACTCTGCAGATTTGATCGGAAGGAACTGAGCTCCTGACACCAGAACAAGGTGGAGACAGTACATGGGAGGGTGGGGTTGTCTTTGAGGCTCCATCACTGGGCAAAATCTTGGTTACTACCACTGGTCAGTGGATCAGATAAAAAATAACAATTTCCTATTTTGGCCGCTCTTAAATCCTTGCTGAATTGCTTTATTCGTTTGAACCTTGGTTTCCCTAATCATAAAGTCAGGGATGCAGCTATTTCCATACTTTGTATTACCTCCTCGTGACATTCATAGAACATTCATAGCTATAGGATTCTATCCCAACGTGGCTACATATGAAGCAAAGCTACTTTCCCAGCTGCCGCCAGTTGATGAAGCATCTCTGTATCACTCAATGGCCTGAAAAAAAGTAAGGAGGTTTGTGCTTGTGAAAAAGAAAAGTCCCTGTTCTTCTGTAAAAGCTAGGCTGAGCAACTTGAACAACATTTTAAACAAATACGTCACCGGAGAGACATTTCAAGTTGGGGTGACATGTGGGAAGTGGAGAAGGAGAGGAAAAAGAGAAATAAAGCAGTCAGCCACATTTTTTGTCTCCACAGAGCAGGGGAAATTCAAGGTCCTACGAACAGCCATCATGGTGACTCTTCCTCTTTTCCTCTTCTTCATCCTCTTGCCCTGCAGTAAATCCCAGGAGGACTTTCTGGACCAGCATCTGAAATGGAACTACAGAGAAGGCGGTAAGAGGTGGTGGTGGTGGGTCAGCCTGGGAGGCATTTGCTAACTCAGAGATGAAAATTTTCCTGTTATGTCCTTGGAGTGAGACACAGAGTGCTCATTCATGAGTGCTCTTTCTTAATTCCTGGGAAGCTGCTGAGATTTTTGGAGAGAAAAGTAGTTTTAGGAACAATCATCTGGGGTATCGAGTGGCAGAAGAAAACTTGGGCAACTAGAGGCAGAGAATTACAATGTTAGGGAGAGTTATCTGCTTTTTAATTTAGATCCTCTATATGTTTAATATTTGGCATTTCATTGCAACTTAGTTCAAGTGGTGGGAGTGGCATCAAATTCAGACCAGTGGCTCATGTCATGTTTATTTTCCTCTCTTCCACGAAATGTCCTGCTAACCTAGCTGACAAGGTCAACATAGAAGGCATTAACAGCATTACTCAAACACTTGAGAAATGGGGAAACAGCATCTTCTGGCAAATGAAACACACCCTGCTGAACAACCCGGATGCTTTACTACCCGAGTTATCCAGGTAATTCCCTTCATCTGGAAGTGGGATTCAGTCCTCTCCTGGGTGTCCTTCCTTAAGCAGGATTCATCTTCTTTAAGATGAACTTTCAGATTGCTCAGTTGTGGGGAGATAAATCCCACCGTCTTGGTATCTGTTGTGCTAACAGCTCTGATTAGCAAACCGAATATTTTCCTGACTATTTATTGTGAAACATTCTCAAGTGCCATGACACTATTATAAGAATTATCCTAAAGAAAATTTAGGCTGTCGTCGGCACCTCAGTCCTGTGAGAACAGGCTGGAGAAATGAATTGTGCTACAAATCCACACGTGGACTTGGTCACAGGGCAGGGAGAAGCAGCTGATTGACTGTCTCTGTAAAATCCAGATTGGAGAAAGGTATTCACTAGTCCATGTCCTCATATTTCCCCCTCTGCATTGCAGGAAATATTAACGATTGAGCACACTCACAAAATTTAATTTAACCTGAAATTTCCAGAAACAGAGTGGAAAAGGCAATGAAAGAGAGAGGAATAGGGAATACGAGAAACCTAAGTATCACTTAAATTAGAGTTGCTCCTAAAGCAAGCGGTCCTCTTCCATAACTCAGCTTTCTCCTTAGGAAAAAGAAAAGAATATGTGTCCACAACTGCTAAGCACTAAACCAGTTGAGGAGGAAGGCTAAAAGAATAAAGTGGCAGTCGTCAGAAGGTCACACAATATCTGCACAAATTAGGGTTTCAAGAGCACATAGTTGACGGATTATATGCTGGCCTTTGGCATCAAGTGGATTTCTCCCTGACTGCAAGGTGGCTGCTGTTATTAGCGCAGGATTCATCACAACTTTCACACCACCAGGGCTGAAATTCATTGGTGCCTAAGATTATCATGACTGATATCAAGTCATGTATTTGGGAAGCTCTAACTTTAGTCCAGGGAGATGTAATGAGACTATTCAGCTGTGTTTCCTGCAGAGGGTTTTGAATTCAGTGTTTGCTGGTAAAGACACAGGCCGGTCCATTAGAAATATTGAGGACTGACAGTAATCCATAGGTATCACTGTCCCAGCCTCCACGTCTGCTTCTGGTTAACAGTAAGGCTAATTAATACTAATCAATATTAGGTAAGATTAAATGATTGTAACACCCAAAGGGAGACTGAGAGGAAGCCCTCCAAGGGAAGACCCCAAGCACACTGCTGCATTAGTGCAGCCCTCACCTCGCCAAATCCTGATGTAAAACATGGGTCTCCCTGTCCCTCAGCTCTGGCAGAGGCTCAGCCTGGAGCAATGGCACACATCAGCCTGCACTCCACTGGGAAGTCCTCACGGGTGATCCCACGCATTGGTGTCTCTTCTCTGCCCCTGCTGGTTCCAGCCAAGCAGGATGGTTTTCATCTCCCCTCTTAAAGCAGGAGGGCTGTGAAGAGCTTCTGGGAGCTTATAACCGGCTGATACTCTGCACTGAGTCAGCAGCCCTCCTTTGGTGGCGATGGAAAGAGCACGTCGCCCATCCTGGTCCTGAAGCTCATGGTTTCCTGGGTTCAGATGGGGGCATCTCAGATGAGTTCCCACCACCCAAGGATAAGGGTAGCTTTGGAAGCATCTTTTAATGGTTCCTTGCAACTCCCCCACCAACAAACACAAATTATTCTGCATGTTCAGGAGCTCCCCACACTGAGTTACTCTCCTGTATTACTCTCTCTGTAGTCTCCGCCCTGTCTCTGCGGCTGTGGACAATCTCGTGAGGGAAGTCCATTCGATAAGGAAAAGGCTAGAAGAACTGAACGAACGCCTCAATGTCATCAACAAAACCATCCTTCCCATCCGACTGAACGCTCTGCAGAGCCAGAGGCGTGGAAATACCCAGCTGCGGAGACTTCCGATGCATAGGAGAAGGTTGTATGCTCGCAGAAGACCTCAGAGAAGTTAATTCGCTACTGGGAAAAAAAAAAAGAGAAATCTTAATTTTTTTCATCTGCTTAAGCCTTTCTCCATGGGATGCTGCTAGAGAGAATAAAGTAAATCACATACAAGTCAGCTTTACTAAGGAGACCAGAACTTCTGCATTTTGCTGCTGCCTTTCAAACCTAGGTCAGTAGGTGAAATCTGACTCTCTTCTTCAGTGATGGCTGGTTTGTGTCCCAAGCAGAACAAGTTGACAAGTAGACTCTACTTGAATGTGAATACCTTCAGGCTATACAGTCATTCTTTATGCTTATCAGAGGAAGCTCTTTCTACAAAGATCAGGTGAATTTCTCTCTCTGCCCTATTTTTACAGCACTCCATCCGAAACAGCTGGGGAATTTGATATTCAAAAGTGCTAAATGCCTGATGAATGCAGAAAGATAGATTAGTGCTTGGCACTTCCAGCTGGGCAGGAAGGGGGAGAGGAAGCTATGTTTTAAAATACAGCCTTAACCTATTCTCCATCAGTGCAAAGAATGCCCCATTCACATGTTCAGAAGGTAGGCAGGGTTGGACAACCTTGGTCTGTGCATCGTGTTTCAAGGCTGAAGACGTGTCGGATTCTAGGGACCAAATTTGAATGTCTATCTTCTGCAAAGAGCTTTTTTTTAGCTACGTGGACTGTGCACTCAAAACTTTGTTATTCAGCAAATATGTTCACAATTTTCAGCGCTCTGAAAGACACTGCATTGACTTCTGCCAAGATTCTTAGAAACGACGGGATGTTTTTCCAAACCTATTTAGATACCTAATGGCATAGGTATAGGAAGGTGTGCAAAATACCTTAAGAGACAGTTCAGTCCCCAAAATCACAGATAATAATTCAACTGGTGTCTAATTCGCAGAGTATCTTCCCCACAAAAAAAAAATAATGGAATAACTACACAACTCAAGGACTTTGGTGCCTCAGGGAGTACCCAGAATACCGTGTCTTTCGCTTGTCTTTGCCTGTGGCTTTCTGATGGTAAAACTGGTGATAAAATCAGGGCAGAAATCAAATTATGCAATAACAGATAGAGTGGGCTTGCCCTTCAGGTCTTTAAAGGTAAATCCAATACAGAGACTCCCATCCAACATTGCAACGAACTGCTTACCTGAAATCTGTTGAAACACAGGCAGGTGAGTCAGAGAGGAAAATAAACTATTTTTTTAAAGGTCTGGATGAAGCAATTTATGAGAACAAAAATAAAGAATGGATTATGTCTCAATGGTTGTGGGGGAGGCTGGCATGACTGTTGTTTTGCAAACACTCCTCAATCATAAACACTGAGCATGCAGACTAGCTATTTAAGGATTCCCAAGGCCTGAGTTTATGGAAGGAAGTTCAGTGACACTACAATAACCTCCAGAAGGAAAAGGGAAAAACTAGTTTCATATGAAATCTTGCAAAATGAGCCAGAAGAAGTAACACAGTCAGCATTTTGGCTGTGACCTGGGAGCTGAGTGGGGGAGGTGAGAGGAATATATAAAACAATCTGATAAATACTTCCTGGATGTAAATTCTCTGAGTTCAGGTTTTCAGAAAGTAACAAAACTCAAACTTGGAAGGTCGGTCTTTGGCTTTTGCTTGGGAATTTGAAACGCTGCTTAACTAGACAAGTGAAAAATCAAGCCTGTGAAAAGGCTGATAAAAAGATACAGTTGTGCCTTTGGTGAAGTTGTCATCATAAATTCTCAGGAAATGTAGAGTATTTTGATCCCAGAATATATTTACCTAAATTACAAGGAATGATAGGAGTGAAAGGCCCCATCAACCTCCTCCTTGTTATTCTGCATTCAGAGTTACCAGGCTGTGCTGTAGCTGCTGGTCCCTCCAAGGGATGCTTTACACGCTTGCTGGTCACTGACTGCTGGTCACTTTGGCCTACCTTGAGGAAGAATACAACATAAATATCAGCTTTCCTGTTCATATTTTAGATGTAAGAATTTTATTAAGCAACCTGAAGTTGCATAAAATCAACTGAGGACTACCTGAAACAGTCGCAGATGGCTGGAGGTGGGAGGCTAGACCAGATCACTGCATGCTTTTACTTTTTACCTAGATGTCCACCATCAGCTTCTGCAAGACCCAGAGGACTGGGTCTGACCCAGTCCATGTATTCCTACACCGATATGTGCAAGTTGGTATTTTTGGCAAAACTCCTCAGCTCAATGGAGAAACTCCAAACTCCGTTTGTTTCAAAAGAGAACAAATAAGCTGCAGCACACAAAGTAGAATACAATTTTGTAGATTTTTTTCTTGCATAATGGTGAATAAACCAAAAAATATAAATAGTTAATGAATGACTAGATCTGTGACCTTGTCACCACTGATAACAGCCCCTGTTATTCCCCCTGTAAAAGTCCATGTAAGGCTCCAGCCCTGCTCCGTGGCCTGAGCATGACCTGTTTGATCATATGGTAATGGCCATTAACTTCTTTGCCATTGCACAACCCTTGCTCTCTAGAGGGAAATTCTTTAATGTCACATTTCTTTTATCATTTTCTTTTTTTCTTCTTAAAAGTATAGGAAAGTTATGCATCAGCCTGCTTCTGCACCACTCACCTTCTCTTTGAGAAGGCAGGAGTTGAGCTGAGGAGGCATCTTGAGGTGCCTCTGTCTCCGTTTCCTGGAGATGCTGGTCTGACCCATGGCTGCCCCAGGGACCGGTATTCAATTCCTGCCTCTGCTGCCCTCTTAAGTGATCCTGGGCAAGGCACTTTCTCTGCCTGGCATTTGTCCTTTGAAGTGCCTTATAGAACTAAAACTCGCTTGTGATCATGAAGGATCTAAGTCCTCCATGCACATAAACAGAGCCAGCTACCCAAGCCGCCTGAGCTCCCCGTTGTGTTTATTTACATATATTTCTCAGAAGGGACCTGGCTGAAGTTTGAAACGGAGCTGACCGTCTGGGCTGTGAACGTGTGCCGAGGTCAGGGGATGGAGAACAAATATCATAGGGATCTACCCCATAGCTGAAGGTCACGACATCCCCAGAGCCGTGAAGCGCTACCTGAAATTCCCTGTCTTAAAAGAACGCAACTGTGATTCCCCCTCCTAGCTCTAGTTATTATTAAAAAATACCAATAAACTTTATGATTTGCAGTCTCTGGGCAGCTGTGCCCCTCCACGCTATATATTCCATACTTTCGTCAGTACTCCCCCTCCTTTGCCTTCTATTTCCTTCGGATTTCCTCTCCCCGCTCCCCCCCACACA
>JAHREE010149062.1:63945-79041 GCA_033628505.1 Tringa tobata | reverse complement strand
ACGTGCAGACAGGCACACATACATCTATGGTATCTCCCTGTATGAGAGGTAGCTGATAAAATCCAGGGCATCTGGGGCCCTTCGGTTCTTTGATACGCCCTTGTAGTCAGTGAAATAACTTTTATGACCTTGATATTTTATCATAATCTCTGGCTATTTTTTATTCATGAAAGGGTAATGAACAATGAGCTTCTTTTTTAATGGTACTTCGTACTGTTTTACAATCATGCTTCCAGGTGATTGCTTCTAATTCTGAATTTACTAAAGTATGCACATTGGTAATCATCCATAGCAGGAGAAGACCACAAAGTGATTCTGAGGCATATACATTTGCTCTCACACCTTTCTTGGGCATCTGGTAGGGGGACTTGCATAGTCTATCTGGGTCTAGGAGCTGGATGCAGAAGGAAATAGCATTTGCAGCAGCATGTTTTAGAAAGGTGATGGTCACCGTTGCTGGAGGAGAACGGGTGCCTCCTATAACGTGTGCCACAGAGATGGGTATCAAAACAAAATGAATGAGAGAGATGGCTTGATCCCAACTGGTTCTGTGGCTACCTGATCCTGAGAGTTGGAGGTTCCCTACTGCTAAAAGAAGAAGAGGGAAGAAAAATGTTCTTCAGTGCCATGCAGTACATCTTGGCAGTAATGAGCAGAAAAGAAGCATGCTGTTCCTGGGGTGGTGGACAAGATGGGCAGTCCTGCTGAAAGCCAGAACAGCTCTGAGTTTTGGGTCACTGGAACTTTTAGGATGTCTGGAAGCATGTGGAAGGGTTTAGGAGAAAGCTCCTGTCACCCAGTATTGGCGATGGGCTCACCACTAAGTGCAGATGACAACAATTTAAATATTGATGCAGATTTACATGTGCCACTGACTGACCCTGGAACTATAGGCCCTGTTGTATTAGAGGTCATTTGTCAGAAGAGCAGAGTGTCTTAGGACCATTAATAAAAAGACATCCAGAGGTCACCTAGGGCCCTTATCTCCTGCAGTCCTTGTGTAGTCAGTGGAGAGAGAAGTTTGGCCCAAGCAGAAGCCTAACGTTATGTTCTGCATGCCCCAGAGGACCCCACTCCTGACCAACTATACAAGGAGTTCAGTGTGAGGAGTTTTCCTAAACTAAAATTAGCTTTTATGAATCCCCTGTTAATTTTGTGAGTTCCTGAGAACCTAGACTTCTTTAGTAATGTCTGTGTGTCTCTTTCAGGGGCTGGAATGGGCATGACTGCTCCTGTCTCCATGACTGCTTTTCCTGCTGAAGATGGCTCCTTACAGCAGAAAGTTAAGGTCTCTCTGCGGATCCCGAGCCAGTTTCAAGCCAACCCTCCTTGTCCTAGCGATGAAAGCATTAAGATTGAAGAGAGACAGGGGATGACCATTTATTCCACGTAAGGAATTCATCCTGGGATTTCCGTCCCCAGGTGCTGAGGTCTCTAGTGTGCTCTTAAGAGCGGTGTTGTTGGTTTTACCAGGTGACTTGCTGGACAATGGGTGCATGTGGTAGAAGGAGATGGAGGGGCCTTTCTAGACTGAAGACAGCTGTCTTAGGGCATTTCTTATCATTGGTCAAGCTGCACCCATTTGAAATATGAATTTATTTTTTTTCACTAGGAAGACAAGGGGAAAAGCTAGCCCTGAAAGCCTTTTTGTTTCAGCTGGGGAGGTGAAGAGCAGGGGAGGGTGAATATGAAGATCATAAATTATTCCTAATCTCTGAAAACCATTGTTTTCCCCACCTTCTGGGACCAAGATTGTTCTTAGTCATCAAGAAGGTCATTTGGTGTTGTTCACATCAAACAGCAGGTGCCAACTGAAGCCTGATTTAGGTGGACTCATGCCAGAGTCCATCATGGAAACAAGCAGCCATTGCATTGCTTCAAATAGCCTTTGAATGTCTTCAGCGGTTGACTGACAGACTGTACTGTAGCATCACAGTAGCAATAAGCTCTTCACCCTGTTTTTAACCCCTTGGATATTCCCCTGCCTCCTTTCTTCAACTATTTTGGCTGACTCTAAACTGTCCAGCTCCTCCCTGCCTGTGTCTGCTCCCTGGCCTTTGCTGCAGGTGTGGGCTCCTTCTGCAAGAACAGGCTGTTTTGTCTCAAACCTTGTCCCTAAGGCAGGGTGGTGAAGTGCCAGGCTGATGTGGAAACAATTTCTGTTGGTGGGAGGTCAACATAAAGCAGACCAGTTGCAGCCCACCCCTTTTAAATAGCATTGAAGGCGGTAAATGCTAACATCTCTGTTTCCACCTCCCCCTCCCTTTTCCTTGGGCTCACTAGAGTTTGGCTTCCCTTCGTGATCGGGCTTCTAGCAAATGGGTGTTCACACCACAGCGAACATGGCTGTAGATGGCATTGGTGTAAGGACTACGGGCTGAGCAGGCTTGGAGATAACCTTGTGCTCTAGGAAGCTGTTCCTAGGCATTGATTAAAAGGGCAGGGCCATTCTGCTGACTGATACACGTGGGTCTGTTTGGAGGGGTGTCCGTTTGCAGTCTGCTGATGGCTGACTGCACCTTGGCTGTGTGACCCTCGAGCCTTAATCTATCACGGACACAGCGTGCTGGGTCACGGAGAAGAGCGCCCGCGTAAGGACATGCCGGTTGGNCAGACACAGTGTGCTGGGTCACGGAGAAGAGCGCCCGCGTAAGGACATGCCGGTTGGACCCGGATCAAAATGTGTGGCTAAATATATCGTGGCTATATATTCTCCCTCTCTTCCTTTCTGTGCTCTGCCAAGGCTGCTCAGTGCCTCTCTGGGTTTGGTTTCTTTGCAGGCAGTTTGGTGGCTATGCCAAGGAGGTGGATTACGTGAACTATGCTGCCAAGCTGAAGTCTGCTCTGGGGAGTGAAGCTGCCTACTGCAAGGATTTCTACTTCTGCAATGGTTATGACCCCCCTATGAAGCCTTATGGGCGACGCAATGAGGTCTGGTTTGTGAAAGAGTGAGCATCTGGCTTCCCGTGGTACTGGCTTGCACTGATAACCTCCCCATGCTACGTTCCTGTCCTCTTCAAAATAAACTAACAATTTAGCAGAGGCAGAAAATCATCATTTCCTCCCTCCATACCTCTGCCTTGGTCTTTTATTGATCAGCCATTTTAGAAGAACATTTCAGAGCCTCCTCCTTCATTCTGGACTAGGTCCTCAGCAACGCAGATTTTCATGATCTCTCGGTGCCTTGCTTTGATCTCCCTCCTGCTCCCAGAGTTCAAAGCTGAGACAGCCAAAAGTACTTAATTAACAAGACAGGTGCCTGACAAGAGTTGTGTCCAAGTGCTGGCAGACTGTTAGTCTCACCTGAGCCAGGCAGGGGAACGTGACGAAAGTGCATAACAGGGAATTTTTTATCTTCTTGCGCTTGCTGCAGCTGTAAAATGCTGCTTTTATCTGTGCCATTCCAAAAGCAGTCTAAAGGGACACGGGCATCACTGCCAGCACAGCTCAGTGAAAATAAGCATCCTTTACGTCGACTCACAGCATCCAGGAGAGCAATGCTTCTGTCAGAGAAATGTCATTTAGAGGAAGACCCAGGTTTCTGTTTGTAGCTGTCCTCCTGGTTGAGGTGAGACATTTTGGGGTGTGTTATGTCCCGATCTCAGCTAGCAGCTGGACAATGTGATGTGGAGACCCCGAGATCATTTCCTCACCTTCCTGTTAGTTGTGTGTAACATTTCTCTAAAAGTAGCCTACACAAAGGCCAAAGCTGAAATGTATGTGGTAATCTAATTGAATTAGAGAAATACAGGCTGTGAAAAAAAGCAGGTGCCAGTTACTTGTGATGTGAGGGTGCATTTGAAGAATGGTGAGCATCTAGTGGAATTACTGTCGATGCAGATCTTTAAAAAAACCTCTCTTCTTAAATGTTAGTTTCTGAAGGGCTGCTCAGAGCAGCTGTCATCTTTAAAGGAGAAGGAAAACCTGGCTGTTCTTGAAAACAGGAATTTACATCAGATAAGGAGTAGCCTTTTGTAAACTTCAAATACAATAGTAAGGGCGGGTCTTGTTTTAGGAAAACCAGCAATGTTTAGCTGTTAGGCATCCAGCTAGTGCTTAAGCCATCAGCTCTGCCAGGGAGGCAGCGGGATGGGAACACGCACACTGTGCTACTGTGGGTGCCTGTGTAATTCATTACCACCACTAAAAGAAGTGTGCTTCTCTGATGCTTAAGTGCCTCAAAGTTCAGGCACTTTCCAAAAGCCATTTTTCCACTGGAGCTGAAGGAGATTTGTCAGATGGCATCTCAAGTTCTGTCCAGTCAAACTGTTTGACACGTGCCTGCTTTCTGAGAACTAATCTCAGCAGTAAAAGGCGAAAACGTGAGGTTCTGATGGGCTTTCCTTTTCTTTCTTGCTGAGCCGTGTAAGAGCTTTGCTGTAGACCTCACGAGAGAGTCTGAATCACCTGTGTGCGAGAGCAGCTAGTCAGGCTGGGTAAAAAGCAAATTATCAGGGGAGAAGGAATCAAAAGGGAAATTGAGGCAGAGTTAGGCTTTTGAAGGACTTCTGTAAGGAGCAAAGGCCCTTCTAAGGCCATCCTTGAAACCAGAGGAACCTATTCAAGTCCCAGATCATTTCTACCTGCGTGGGGAGGAATGGAGGAGCACAGTGCTGTCCAGTTTATGCATTCCCGGGTTCATTTTGAAACTCACATGTAGACTGTCTGTGGATACAATCCTTTCTGGCTAACGGCGATGAACGTCATTCAGTGATCAAAATCTTGAAATTGCTCAAAATTTCTCCTGCGAAATCTCAGTTGTTAGGAAGATCAGTAATAAACCTGGTATGAACAGAGCTGCGCGTCTCAGCAGCATGATTTTTTTTTTTCATAACAGCCTTTGTGAAGAGAGGGCGAGAGCTTCTGACCCACCAGTGAGAGTAATTGCATCTGTAGGCCCTGCTTGTGCAGCCCTGCCCCTGGCCTTGTGCGTGCAGTCGCTAGGGTGCAGTTCCATAAGCAGTGTAAACTGATACCAAGAGCCTGTGCCAACCGAATCGCCTTTTCTGTACGAGCAAAGATGCCTCTGGTCTGTCTGCATTTTCTAGAATTTTTTTTTTTTTAAATAAATAAAAAATTAATAATATTTTGATTTACAATTTTCGTGCTGGTCATTGACTTTGTGTGCTCGGTGGGAGTTGTTGGTCTGAAAGGCCTGAGGTTGCCTGTTTATCTGTTTGGGGTACTCATCGTATCGCAGCATCCATAAATAGTCATAATGCTTTTTCAAAGAAATTGCTATTTTAGGTATCCTGGTGTGGCCCTGCATTATCTGACTGTGAGAGATGGGAGCTGATGGAGTAATCTAATTTTTCACTGATTTTAGCACTTTGTCTCATATATTTCTGTTAATGTAGAAACCAGGGGGCCTGCTCACCTGAGGAAAATTGTGTGTTCAGTTGTGTATTCCTGTGTGTGGGTTCTCAGGCAGCGTTCAGGCAAATATTCATGACTGATTTTTAACACAAGCTACTATCTGGAAATGTTAGACATATTGTCACACTGAGGTCCATCTAGCTCAGTGCCCTGCTGCCAGCAGTAGGGGACACCTGAGGCAGATACAGGATCAGTGCACCTGTGTGCTGGTATCTCCTCTAAATATTCCTGTCTTTAGTACAGTGTGGCTTAAGGATTTTTGTTACTGTGCCTGGTGGACCCAGACAGACTTTATCCGATGCATTTTTCCAGTTGCTTTTTAGATGAGGGAAGCTTACTGTCCATGGTGCCCTTTCATCCTATGGCAAGGGGTTCCTTGCATGTGGAAGGGCAGAAATACTTTTTGGCTGAAGGTTTCCAGCACGTTGTCTCTCTGCTTCATAGGCAGCCAGGTCAGCCAGCTTTTTGATATGCCTCTGTCACTGGGAATACATGTTTGTTTGGACAGCCAGATCCAACGTTGACTTTAGAGGTTTCCAACCACCAGTTTGTGTCAGGGCTAGGAGTCAGAAGCACGCTCTGGATTTTGACCCAAGGCCACCATCTTCACAGCCACTCCATTACCCACAATTTACTCCTGAATTCATGTTAACTTTTTCCCTGCCCTCTCCAGTATTTGTTTTCCGAGGGATAATAGTGCAGCCACCTCCATGGTTGCCTGTGCTACCTACTGGGATGAACTGGCTCAGGGTGGTAACGGCCTGGGGAATTATCTCTACCTTCCAGAGACCAGAATGGCCTTGCAGCTAATTAGCAGCTAGGCAGGTCCCTCCCAGCACGGTGTGGAGCAGCGGTGTGACGCCGATAGGGCTACCCACAGGAAGGGCCACATTTAAACAGAGCCAAATACAAAAGCATAATCTTGGTGGGAATTGTAGGCATGCCATGTAGCTTTAGCCATACTGGATATACCAGCTTCCTGAGCTGCCCCACTTGTTAGTAACATAATCTGTGAGAGCCTTCCTGCTGACCTCAACAGTGGCAAGTAATATATATTTATATATAAGTACACGTGTACCTTTATAAATACGTGTATGTGTACGTGTGTATGTACATATGTATGTATATACCTAGTGTATGTATAGGGTCCTCCAGACCCCCAGCTTGTATCTATTGGTTGGCTTCTGCCATCACTGAATAACTTGCTAATGCAAACACAGCCACAGGGCGAACATTTTCAGACTGAGGTTTTAAGTCTGCTAGAATGAGAGCTTTGTTAGCTTCGGAGAGAAATGCTTTCTTTTGTAGACACATGCCTAAATATATCTAACACCGCATTAAGAAGACGACAGCCTTTATAAAAGAGCTAATTGGTTAAGTTGTCCGTATAAATCTGGCCAGGCTTATAATACTCTAGTCACTTTGAGGGGATGGGTGATTTATGGTGAACAGGGAAGTAACATCATTATTTCCCCATTTTCATCAATCACCATGGCAAAGGGTGCGTGAGCAGCTATTGTGCTTGTGGTAGCAAATTTTCAGCTTTGCAAGGCTGCCCGAAGGCGATGGGACAGGGGAAGAAGATGGTGGCTTCTAGCGCACATCGTCCCTCCTGCTGTAATTACAGTAATACCTCTTTTGCAATAGCATTCTGAGCAGCGACTCTCTTTCTTCTGTGACAGCATTTCAGCCACACTGAGCTAAAAAAGAAATGCATCTCTTTTAACAGGACCATAAGTAGCTTTGGATGTATAACGCCTCTATAAAACTGCTTGGCAACGTGATTTATTGGAGCAAGATCAGTGGTAAAAGTGACTTCTCTGACAGTAATGGATGAAACACTTCCAGTGTAGCTACTCTGTCTCTGCTTGGTGCCTATGCCAACAGCAGGCTGGTTTTGTCAGCTCATTCATAATCTCTGCTTTGCTCTCAGCAGAATCTGTTGCACAAAGCAGGTTTCAGCCATGGCGTATGCTTTTTTCTAGTCCTCTGCGGGAGCTGCTGCAGAGGATGGGTCAGTGCAAATACTGCTTGATTCCCAAGGTTCTGTCTGTCTGATTCCACATCCAGAGCCCATGCCTGGATGAAAGCTGGGTGTGTTCTGTGCCTGTACCCCTCACTGCTGCCCACCCCCAAGTTTCCCTGAGGAGAAACTTGAGTAAATGAGGTGGAAGGAGCCACGCTGTTCTTAGACTGAGTGTGAGGTCTGGCTGATCAGCAGCCCGAGGTCCCTGGGCAGCCTCAGACATACCTTCTGTGCTGTCCCGATGAAAAGACTGGGTTGAGGAGCCTGAATTTTAGGTGCAATTTTTTCAAAAGTATCCCAGAAACCACATCCTGAAAGATACCACTGGGATTTAAGCGTTTCAATGTCTTCAAGGGTCTGGCTTCCCACGCCTATGGATCAACTCACTGCCACGTACCAAGCACAGGATGGGGCCAGTGGCTTCTGTTTTATATCCCCTGCAGCCTGGCCTGCAGCACGGACTTGGAAGTGCCATGGCCCTTCTCCCCCTCTGTGATCTCACAAACGGATGCAGCTGGAGCATCATAAGCTGTGAGCTTCTCGCCACCTGGCTTGCTTTGTGGGACCAAGAAGCAGAAGAGATGCTCTGGAGCTGTGAGGCCGTCAAGAGGCAGCGGGTATGCAGAAGCAGTTCATCAGCCAGGTGCTGCAGCGCCCTGATCTGCGTCCTGACTCAGGTGACACATGGCATCGTGTGTGCAGTGTGACACTGGCAGTGTGACCTGACACTAGGGCTCCCTATGGTGGGACAGCAGAGCTATGTGAGCTGCTGCACCACCCACTCTGCCCACAGCTAAGCTTGGAAGCGAAGTGGGTTTAGGTCTGAGGTGTGTGTTGGGGAAGTGTCTTCTTCAGCACATACTTCTGTTATCCCAAGAGAAAACAGAGAAGCATTGCCATGGCAACTATTCTCCCATGAGTGTTTTTCCAGAGTTTTCCTATCTCGTTCAATTTTTTTTTTATATCCCTAGTGTTTAATTTAAGGCCTTTCCTAACTGGAGTCCAAAAAAGCAATTGAAACGTCTTCTGCCATTAGACAACAAGTACATCCACCTTCCCACACGACTGATGAAATACAAGATCAACAGAACTGAATGTTGCTGTGAGTAAGAGAGGAGAGGATCTGAGATTCGAAATGTATCGCACTCAGACAAATGAAACAAATGAAACCTTTTACCCAAAGCAAAGCATTGAAATAAAAGGTAGTGTACATCATGACAATTTTGGGCACGCTTTCCTGCTGGCAGATCTTTCTAGCTGTTTAATCACTGATTGCAGAGTTTCTCAATCCTCTTTATGACTCAGCTTTGCAAGGGAACATCTTTCCAAATCAACATGTGCCGGCCCATTGAAATCTCTTTCATGAGCTGTAGTATTATTTAGCCAGAGCACTTTGAAGGGGTTGGCTACTGCAGTGGTGTTTGTTTGGGGAAATTAAGTTAATGTAAAACCATGCCTCTCATTCTCCAATTCCTTGCTCCCACCACACGCCATGTGGGGGAAACCCAAGCTAAAGGGGGAGGAAAAATCCTGTGGAGATGTATGAAGGAGAAAGTTGATGCCCTGGTTGCGCTGTCTCAGGGGAGGGATGGTGCGAGGGTGGGTCAGTCGGACATAGTGCCTTGGGTGCCCCATCACTCATGTGCTGGCCCTTTGCCTTGGCAGATGTTGGTGGGGAAGGGGAGAGAGCCAAAATCCTTCCAATAAGGGTTTACGCTGTGATGGCTGCAGTACAGTTAAACATAGAACAGGAACCAGAGGTGCCTCCTGGCTTCTCCTGCCTTGAGCCAAACCCTGTCTCCTCCCTACACCAGGGCCCAGGGAACCAAGATCTCCCTGGAAATCCCAAGCACGACTCTGCTCCCACGGTGTTTGCCATCTTCTTTGTGCAAGAGTTTGGTATAGGCCTTCAGGGAGAGCAATGCTCTTTCTCTGAGGAAAGGGAGGGGGGAGATCTTGAGCTACCAGAGCAGCTAAGACTGCTCTGAGCAACCCTCCCTGCCCCAGGGAAGGGAAAAACAGAAACTCCGATTTTATGTGGTACTCCATCTTGGAAACCTGGCCTAAAACACCCTCCAGTTGGGGACCTGCCCAGCCGGTTTCAAAACCACAAAGGCAGTCCTGCAGGTTTTGGACTGCTTGCTTATCTGAATGGGGAAACAGGGTCTGGAGCAAACAGAGCTGGAAAAAACAGGTATGGTTTCGGGCGTATGGGGTGCCCAGGGGTGGTTTTGTTCCTCCCAGAGGTTGGTCTGACCGTGTGTTGACCCCTGTGTAGCTTCACGCCTCACCTCTCCCCGAGCATGGCAGTGCCCTGCTCCCCGCTTGGCTCCTCGGGTGCACGCCGCAGGCACGGCTGGTATCAGCTTTTTCATGGTTGCACAGGACATCTCTCCGTACCCAGGAATGAGGGCCAGATCTTGAACCGGGGGAGTCGTTCGCCTGGAGACAAGCTCCCCACAGAGCTGCTTTGTTAGCAGGCGGCAGGAGTTCATTCATTTTACATTGGGGTGGTGCTATTTCTGAACAAGAGAGAAAAAAATGAAAGTTTTTTTTCTGTAGCGTATGATTTAGTTTTTGGCTTTTAAAAATTTGTTTATTTTGAACGGGAGCCCGGGATGCACAGAATGTAGCAAAAATTGCATAGATACAGTCAGCAATTTTTGTTTTACCTTTCAAGTTACTCCCGGTCCTGATGCTAAGGCAGTAGCACTTGAAAAGGTTTTGGATGTTTTCCCTTCCTGTGGAAATAAATATGTGAAAATAACAAACCCGAAGAAATGCTGGAGGCAGCTGCTTCCAGACAACTCTGTTAAAAGCAACAATATATGACCAGGCACGCTAGGGAGAGGAGGACACTGTCCTGGGAGCTGCCACCCAGCCACAGAATTTCCTGGTGCCTGCTGCTCCCTGTCCTGGGACACGCACCACGGGGATGAACGGGAGCTCCCCAGACAGTCCTGAGGCGAAGATGAGCACAATTGTTTTCCAAAATGTTTGATCCCATAATCTATGAATACGTTCATCATAAATAGCCATTGCACAGCCCACTGTTATGACAAACTCTTCTGGAATGATGCCAGTTCCAGAGTGATAACAAGCTAAAAATGATGTCTATTCCCATGGCTATAGACAGAGAGCTGCTACTCAGCAACAAATGTACCACCAAGTGCCATAAAAATAGCCCCTCTGGAGTTATTCGGTGCTTGAGAGTTGTCATTTCACAGGGGTAAAAATGGATCCATTTTCTCACAAATTATGCATAATATGTATTCACAGCTTTATAAATAGCATTTATAAAATTATGTGTATAATTTTATCTTAAATTGATGCTGAGCAAACAGACAAAACAATCAACAAGAATAAGCACACAAGTTTTGTTCTGAAGAGAAATCTTAGTTGCTGATAACACCTCAGAAAACTATAAGACTTTTGCCTTAGAAATGCAGACATCAAAAGAGACCTTCCTTCCCCCTCCCCTCCCTTCTTTTCTTTATTTAAGACAGCTTTAGGGGAAAGAAGTTGAAATTACTGCCATGATGGCAAATGTGATTACTCAAAGTCAAAGAAGCAGCCCAGGCCAGAGTTGCCACCCCACTCAAATTAATTCCATAGCTTTAGTTATTCTGTAGGAGAGAGGTTTCCAAATGCAGAGTTGTGTATCACTTGGGGTCCCAGCTCTTGTAAGTGGAGTCACAAATGTGATGAAAATTCAGTTGCTGAAACGGGGCTCCGAGCCGGAATCAGGGTCGGTAGTTGGGACATAACTTGTGTTGGCTCTTAAAGGAGCATTTGGAGACCATGCTCTTTGGCTTCCTCTCTTGTTATTCTACTTCCTTTCATCTCACTTGCCCTCGCAGCACTGATCAGGGGACAAGGCATTTGTACTGGTGGGTGAGGAAGGTGAGATCTCATCGGAGGATCCCAGACATCCTTCCTTTCCCACTTATTGGCTCTGCTGAAAGGGAGCAGATACAAATGTGAAGGCTTTATGGCTGCCCTGCCCCAGGCTTCCTCATCTGCCCTCTCCCCTCTGGAGCCTGGCTTCAGGCTGAGGGTCCTTCTTATCTCTAAGTGTGCTCAGTCACATCACGTACTGGCCAAAGTCTTAGGGAAGGGTAGGAGCTAGGGGTTGGGAAGGCCATATCTGGGGAAAAAAATATTGCAACATTGGAGCGATAATACAGCAGAGCTCAATATGAGGTTGTACAGGAGAGGGTAATGATTTTGCGTGAGAACAGAACTGATTTTATCCACTCACACTTGCATATCCGTGCCTATAAGCAGCCAGATGCCAGCATCCAAGTGGTAGTTTACTCTGGGCCAGGTGGCCAGAGCCATCACTGATAGTCTCGGCTGGGGGCGACCCTCCAGAGGAGTGACCCGTGGCTCACTGGGAAGTGCAAGGTGGAGAACTGGATGCGTGGATTCCACTGGATTCCACTGGATTCCACCCCCATACAACATCAAGGCTCAGAGCTGTGTTCGTGGAGTCTCAGGATTCAGTGCATGAGCAGACACGGTTGTCCTGTCGTGACCAGAGGGGATGAGGCAGTTTAAAAGCAGGATTTAGTGACTGAGAGAGGAGAACAAAATGGGCTTCCCAAAACAGTGCAACAGCACAAGACAGCAACTTCATCGAAACTCTGGGACCATTTAAACTGTAATGCTTTTCCTTAGAAATCAGCATTTAAAACATCCTTTTAATGAAATATGACATTTTTCTTTGAAAAGAAGTCCTAGAATATCACATTTAAAAAAAAAAAAGTTCTTTTCATTTTTTTCATATGAATTCACAGAACTCAATAAATATTTTGTGGGGAAAATTATATCCCTGTTACCATTTTAGTGAAATTATCAGATGGTTTCCAGGAGAACTTTCCAATAGCACTAGGGTTCACACTTCTACTTCTTGAGGGGTCAGGGAGGTCTTGGTCAGAGAAATCAAGGGATAGACAAAAAAGTAAGAACTGTGCTTTGATGTTTTCCCACCTCTTGCTAAAGCAAGAAATATTGCCTGTTAATGTGATAAAAAGGAGTGAGGCTAGCAGGGGATTTATGCCCTCCTGGAGACGTGGTGTGCTAGCTCTCCTCTGAGTTCTCTCAAGCTATTTCCATGGCAACTCCATATAATGATAACTCCCACTGATTTTCTTCTTTTATCTGTTATTTTGGTCCCAGATAGCGATGGAGCTGAGGCATACATTTCTTTCACACCATTTGATGCCCATCGACAGCCAAAAGTAAATAATGTCCTCATTCTTCAGGCCTTTAGGAAGCACAGTTAGTTCACGGCGCTTTCGGGAATTTACCTGCAGAGCTGGACAGAGCTGAGACAGGAAAAACAGTGCTACAGATGCTCAGAAGAAGCTGCAAAGGGTGAATGCTCACTGTTAGTACAAGGTGACAGGATTACATCCCACTCTTGCCTTTCTCTTCCCCTTGGCCAAGGTACCAGCTGGAGGCTAAGTAGGAGGCCATGGTGCAATGGGAGGATGGATGGTTTGGATGCAGAGAGCTGCATCTCAGCTGTCCTGCCCACAGAGACAGGAGGTCGCTCTGCCTGGATGGGAGATACTCACACCCCCCTGCTGTCTGTTCATGGCTGCAGATCTTGTCCAGCTCATGAGACAAGGATCAGGAACTTCTCCCAGGTTGAGCTGCAGCCAGAGAAATGCTTGACCAAGTGCCTCTAACCCATGACTTCCTCCCTCTTGTGAAATCTCTTCAGCAAGCTGCTCCTGGCTGATTTTACAAAGCAGAAGTGGCAGGCATACAGCTTGTTCTGGGAAACCTGTCCTTGCTTCATCTAACTAATAGGACAGGGCAGGGCAAACCATCAGGGCTGGGGCAGAGAGTCCATGAGAGCCCGGAGTCCAACTGCCAGCATGGGCTGCACCCAGCTTCTGTGCTTGGGCTGCAATTCAGTCGGTGCCAGGGAAGACAGGACAGTTTGAATGTGAAGACCTATCTCAAGCATCCCTTTACTTTGTATCACGAGAGCATCCAGGAGTTTTGGCTCTCCTCATTTCTTCTTACAGAGATTCCCATTTAAGAAAATGATCAGTGCCAGGTGAAAGGGTATCATCCTTCAGGAACGGACCTTAAACCCCAGTAATGCTGCTGCTCAGAAGAGCTGTCCTACCCTGTTTAGTCCTCTCTGTCCTGTAAACCAGCTGTTGGTGAGAGCTTTGCTGGGGTTTGGGCTTTTTTAATGGCTGGAGAGGCTAATTATGCAAGAAGCTATTCAATTCTCTGCATGCAGAGAGATTTTCAAGGATGGGAGCAGGACAAGGATCAATGCCTCTCAGCTGTGAGAGTGGTCACAACAGCTGCGTGAAGCGGTGGGGAAAGTGGCACTGCACCCACAGGGACCATGTCCCATGGCTGAAGATACTTCAGATTTGTGTTGCCCACTACCCTGGAGGTGTGAGCCAGAAGGGAGCATACAATCTCCCTGCTCGGCTCTCCACTACCCCACTGGGTCCCTCTTCCTTCCAAACGTGCGAAGAGATCAGGACAGTTTCAGGTCTGAGATGTGTCACTGCTTAGCTTCACCTTAGCTTCCTCAACCCCCAATGACAAGAGTTGATCCTGAAGAAAATGGAAAAGGAGCCCAAAGCTCAGTGCTGTGCTTAGCCCCTGCTCCCCAGTTAGACAATGTACTTGCTGATTGGGACTGGTGTCCATCACTGCCGGGATAACGAGGAGCTACTGGCTCATCAGCCTGTGCACGTGTGAGATGATGTGTGTTTGCTGGAGCTGGTGTGGCTCAGCCTCTGGCTCCCCTGCAGTCACCTCTGAGTCAAGCCAGGGGACTGCAGACACATGTGATTATCCAGACACCACCTCCATTAACAGGGAGAGGAAGGAGGGCTTAGGAGAATGAGTCTTTGCCTGGAAGCAACCCAGATTTGGATCTCCTCTGCGTAACAGAGAGCAACTCATCTGGGTGTGTGGGTGAGCAGCCACCTAGGCACGGTGGAAATACGCTCTTGACCTCGTGCCCTGGATGTAGGGAACAGCATTTCCCCATCATGCTGGCACGATGGAAGGATAAGCATGTGAAAATCTCCTGTAAGACTATTAACAATTCAATAGAGACATCAAATACACAATAGGAGCATTACTAAATGCCAGAGCTGAGGTCACCAATACAAATTCAAGCCCAGTGCCTTGTCCACATGTATTATGATGATCCTGTCTATCACAAACAATTCCCCATCCCCCAGGATAGAATTGGCATTGAGGCAGTGGGGTTAAACACAGCAACAAATCTCTGCTAAGAGGGTGGCCACAAAGGCAGGTTTCTAAACTGCTTGTATGAAATGTCTCCAAAGTTCATGTTTTTTTATTTCTTAGGATGTTGCTAAGACACATACGCTCATAAAAAATGATTCTTTCCAGCCTTAGACATACAGATGCCTCTAAAGTGAGAACTAAAGCCGAAGAAACTTTTGTCATTGATTTTACCAGCAAGAATTTAACTTTTTTTGTCCCAGATTCTCACTTCAAATATGCCATCACGATTCTATTAATTTCAATGTGAGCATTGTATGCACAGTTGGAGGCAGAGCATGCCCCAAAAGCTGATTACATTTGAAGACTGCGCTGTGAAAGAGAAATCAAGCGAGACGCTATCAAGGGTTTCATCTCTTTGGAATCCTATAAAGGAGCATACAGCTTCTTTCAGC